>VZTB01000309.1:370234-410607 GCA_013397245.1 Thryothorus ludovicianus | reverse complement strand
TTCCGTGGTGCTCCCTCCACAGCCTCCCACCCCTGAGGCATTCATGTGCTGCTAACAAGATCCTCTGTCAACAGCAACACCCAAACAGGACAGGAATGCTATTTTATTGTGTTGGAAATTCATTGCATCTCCAGGGACATTGCCTCCTTACATATTTTGCTGTTCTAAAAATTACTTTGTCCCATTTCTATAGCTTGAAAGAGCCTCTTTTGGCAAATAAGGGAAAATTGAATGTACCTGAGAACAAAAAAATACAAAAAGGCACATGCAGAACAGAAAAAGAGGGCAATGCATTACATTAAATGAAGTCTGATAGCTTGAACTTCAGTTTCAGTGAGGTCTAATTGTGAGGGACATTTGGCAAAATTCCCCTAATAAATTTATAATTAAGCAGCAGAAAGCAATGCTCCAGTCAGATTTCTATTCTGCAGTGAAATTAGATAACAGCCAAATAATCACAGTCCTTGAAAGAGAGTGCTGTGAATGCAGGAGAAAAAGGTTGCAAAACTTCATGCCTTACCTTTGGGATTAAAGTGCTTATTTGCCTCAATTCCTGGTAATTTATGTAACACAGTATGTATTTCTGGAAAAGCAGCCAATTATAACACTGTATTTATTTTTCTGGCAGAGCTCTACTGTGTGTATTTAAGCAGAAGCTGTGTGTTTATGGAGTGTGTGGAAACTTNTGTGAATGCAGGAGAAAAAGGTTGCAAAACTTCATGCCTTACCTTTGGGATTAAAGTGCTTATTTGCCTCAATTCCTGGTAATTTATGTAACACAGTATGTATTTCTGGAAAAGCAGCCAATTATAACACTGTATTTATTTTTCTGGCAGAGCTCTACTGTGTGTATTTAAGCAGAAGCTGTGTGTTTATGGAGTGTGTGGAAACTTCCACTACCAGACAGACCCTGATCAGTGCATGAAGATGCAGCACTGAATTAAAAAACACTCTCAGAAAAAAAAAGCACAAAGTTTTGAGGCCACCACAGATTGCTGTGGTGATCATGTAAGGCCTGGCTGCCTGATGCCAGCCTGGGAGATAACAAGAACCTTATTTTTAAACACGTTTCTGTATCAAGTGCACACAGATAGTGGTAGGGTGAGTTTCAGAGAACGAAGGCTCTCCTTGGTGCCATAATTGGTTAGAACTCTCTGGCACAAATAGACAAAAAAGAAATACAATAAATTACCTTTTGGTGCCTCAAACTCAGAATCTATTTTGGCAAACATTGAGAATACTAAATATGATTGACAATACTTTTATACGTTTTTGTGAGTGAAAAGCCCAAGTTACTGAATTAATAATATTCTACTTAGGCTTTCATTTGAAGGCGTGGAAACTTTGCCAATAATCTATCTCCTTTTTTATTGGCTTGAAACATGAATAATGAATCCTCTCATTATTACACTGAAGATTTAGTCTCTTAATGTTTTGCATTTCTTTGAACAAATGAAGTGTTCTATGAGACGTATTATTGTTTGTATTATTTTCTGATTCCAGATGGAGTGGTTTTGGTGTGAAGCTTTAGTATTTTTAAAGAAAAGATAAAACAGTAAGACATAAAATCCTTACTTAAGAATGGTCTATGGTTTTTTTGTAAGATTGTCATATATTATTCAGTCCCTTTTACTATGTAGGCTTGGCTGTAGCCCATCAAGGTATCTTTAAAATCTCCCTGCTCAACACCTGATTGTTGGCAGCACAAGGCACGTTTCAGCTCATGGAAACAGCTACTGCAAAAGCTCACTTTCCACTGAAATTTGGCTCCAAATCTATTTTGGTAACTTATTTCAGCAACTTTAGTTCAAACAGAAGCCTGTTACTTGCAATTCAAATTTTCCAGAGATGAGATGCATTTTTATATGCTTCAACTTTGGATTGTGTTTCATTTCATAAGGATTGTACTTGCCCAAGGTTAGAGCTAGGTCAGCTTTGAAAGTCATGGTGATGCCTTAGGTTATAGCTTTTAAATTTTTTAGATTCTGTGCTGTTTCAGTGGGTAGTTTTACGTTTCATGTTAAGTGCTACTTAAGTTCTCTTCACAGAGTAGAGACAAAACAATTCTTTCTCCAGCTTAGGACAACTTTCAGGCCCAAGAACAAAACCAACAGTGAACTGAGAAGAAAAAACCAGGAGGATGGAGCTTCATAATCTGAAGCTGTAATTGGACAATTAACTCCAATATGCTGATGGACCAGATCTTATGAAAGTGTGGGACCTCGTGATCAGTGATCCATTTTGTGACCATTTTGGGGCGTCTTGGGTGTGGTCTGGCTGGACCTCAATGGTGTGCCCATTGAGGCCTTTTAATAAATCCCTACATTTTCCTCTTGCTCTGTCTGGTCTCTGTTGCAGGTCAGCCTCCAGAAGACAACAATGGCACAGAAGAAGATTTTGGCTTTTACATCCAAAACGTAGAACTTAAGTGCCCTTTTTATCAGCTTGGTCAAAACAGACCGAGTCAATTACAAGGTCTTGCTTGAAAATGTGTGTGACAGAGAAGTGGCAGATGCCAGGGATGCACTCTAAAGTAATTCTGATTTAATTAGTCATTCTCATCCCAGCTGTCAGTCAGAAATGATACACTTGTTAACACTAATGGGAATGTTCTGGGCATTCCCAGAACACCTGTAACACACCAGTGGGATTTGGTCCCACATTGGTACCCACTCCGAACACGATGCAGGAGCACACATCCTACATTCCATATTTCAAAATCCAGGTTCAGTTCTTTCCCCTGCCTCTGGAAAATCAACACTCATGTATCAAACCATCCATTTGTGTCTATGGCTTCTAACTTTTCCATCAAGTCTGTCTGCATTCTGAAAATAAATTCCATCAGCCAAAGGAAAAGTTTTGTGCAGCTCGGTGAGACAGGATCTGAAGCAGTTCCCCTCCAGGGTCAGCTCTTGTATTTCATAGTGATGGAATAAAAATGCTGTTTCAGTCCTTCAGTCAGGAACTAGAACACAAACTCCTCCTCCTTGGAAATGCCTGTGTCACCCTTGCAACACACAGAAAGCAGAGCTGTCCATGCCAGAATTCCAAACCTCGGTCCAGAAGCAAGGTACACTCAGGTTCAGAAAGGTACATGGTGATTCTTAGATTATTTTTTGGCTCTTACCCTTGCTCAGCACTTTCTGCAAATCAAGTTTCCTCAGGGGATTTTTTTGTTGGACAGGTGAAGACAGGAGCATCAGGAATCCTTTATTGAAAACCAGAGCCTTGTTTGATGAAACAATCATCTCCTCCCCCTCCAGGCTCAGGGGTACGAGCTAATCAGATCAGCACAGGCTCAGTAATAATGAAATAGCTGTAACCCATTTAAGCAGACATTAAACAGTGCAGGACAAGGAGTGTGTTTGCTGCTCAGCAATTCTGCCACTGAATAAGCAAAGCCTGTCCCCAGTGACAGTGGGTTCTTCTCAATTACCACATCAGCTGACATCAGTGCTGAGCTCACAGCCTGCTCCACACTTCACATGAAGCCACCAAGATCTTATTATTTGTGTCTTCTTTTCTTTTTTGTTTTTTTTTTTATTATTACAAAAACTTTACCTCTGAACTACTGCCTTTTCAGGCTAACCCTGAACAAGTAAATGCAGATGTCTCAGTCCCTCCTTGCTTTTGAAAGACAACAGCACACATGTTTTGATGGATCACTGTCAAGTGATTTAATTTTTTAAATTAAAATTTTAAAAAGTGTCTGTATGCTAAGGCTTATGTGAGAACCATTTGAACAGGTTATTTTACAATTTTAGGATTTTGCTGTTCAAATAAAATACTGTGGAGAAGATGAACCATCTGCACTCCACATTCAGATCTCCTTTATGGTGCAGTCCAACCACCCTGAAGAATTTGTTATTTCTTTAATTCTCTCCCTTGTCATCATTTATTTCACTCTTCTACACAATCATGTTAATAAATAAAGAATATGGCACTATATGCACAACTACTGACTGGTGAGACAACACAGAAAACAACAACTGTGACAATAATAAACAAAATTTGAAATATATTTATACCAGAAGACCAGATAAACTTGTTACATTATGCTGGAACACACAATTTTTTGTGAGGCTTATCTGATCTATTGCTTCTGAAAACTCACAGGCAATGTAAGAAATAATTGTTTTTAACCAGAGTTTAAGTCTGTAACAGTGGGGATAACAGCACACTTTTAAAAAATGCCACTCCTGTAACACTAAAGCCTGAAATACCTCGCCACAGCCTACTACATTCACCCCACAAAGCCCTATCATGTCATATTCTCTATAAATTTACATATTTAGGAGATTTCCAAACTGCCTGGGCAAGGCAGAGGCTGAGATTCCTACAGCTCTTGGATGCCCAAATAATGGGATTTTCCCACGTGACAATGTGGCTGCACCAACACATCTTCACCCAACCCCTGGGGCTCTTGGAAAGACCCAACTCTGGGTGTGTTAAATGAAGGGTTAGGGTGGAGCAGCTGCTGAGGGACAGCTTTGTCCTGTGCTGTCAGCCCAGCTGAGGAGGAGAACAAGAAGTGGCTCTCAGGTTTCTCTTTGCTGAGAGTTGCATTAAATTGCACCATGGATGACCCAGGTCTGCACTAGCACAAAATTCTTGCCTTTCTTTAAAAAAAGCAGATAAACAAAAAAACCCCACCACTGTTGGAAAACTACCAACCAGAGGGAAAAACAGAAACAAGAACTATACAGGAGGTCAGCAGAATAAATCTAGAGAACTCGACTATGTCCACACAATTACCATAAAACTGACTCAATTCAGCTTTCAGCCCTCAAAAAGAAACCAAACCCAAATCCAGCAAACTCCCTGAACCCCAAAAAACCCCCCAAACAACCCAAAACTCCACTATTATTCTACCTCAGGATCCATTTGCTGGTCTCGCTTATAATGGTGAAATTATATATAGGGTAGAAAAAGCAGTACTGGCATGTCATAATTTAATTTCACGAACTTTAATTCTTTTTTTTGTTTATTAATTTTATTTTAGTATTTTAAAATTTATTTTTTATGCATTTCTTTTATGTCTTTAATCCCAACCCATGTGCATAAAATGCACAGTGACTCCTGTCGGATGTTAGTTTATTTTCCTCCACATTTTAAATTTACTGAAACTTCTTTAGACCTTTTAAACAAGCAAATTCTTTTTGAAAACAGCACAACAAGGATGAGATGCAATAAATATAAGCACTTCAATATTTAAGTGAGGCAAATGAATTTCAGTGTGCTTTCAAATTGGTTTTCTTCAGTGCAGAGTTTCTTTATTTGTCCAAATAAAATGGATTTGAGTGGTTGGCAGCTTTAAGGAGTTATGCAGCACTATTCAATGGCTTTGTGAACTTGGGCAGGTATTATGAATAATGGATTTGCTGTGCTCTTAGACATGGAGCCACAACAAAAACAGCGTCATTGGAAGTTCTCTAGCAAGCATCTGCTGGAGTGAAGAATGAAGAGCCTGGCCCACCCACTGAAGCTACAGGTGCAGAATTTTTGTTCAGATCAGTGACTGAACACAGGATGGGAAGAGTTAAATTCCCAGGGATACCTACCACCACTTTGATCTGCTACTTTCTTAATATTTTTAGATGATGCACCAGCCCCATTCTCCCCAAATAGAGCTGGAAAAAAACCTGGATTTCCCTTTGCTAACAGCTGGAGGAAGGAAAATATTAACTTGAAGCACAAGCACAAAATAGAAGAGTAGTGATTTATCTCCTCCTTTCCTAGATGTGAGCAGGTTTGCATTCCTTTTTGTTACAAGTTTTTGTTGCCCTGTTAACAGCATGATTTTGTATCAATATAATCACACCTGTGTAATCCCAGTGTGCACCCAAAATAAGAGTCATTGGATGAGAAGAGAATCCACTGTTCTCCAGGGAAAGAGAGGCCTTTGCAAGTCACCACTAAAATCTCCAGCTGCACACAGCAAAGCTCAGTTTCAAACTGTTGAAAGTGCTGAATATGTAATCAAAGTCCTGTCATGCTATGACTGATAACCTGATATGGATCACTTAGAAGGCTGACACACTTAGAATTAGGTTTTCATCAACCCACAGTGCCAGCTGCTAACTTCACACCTAGGATTGCAGTGTCCCAAACCTTCATTTCAATCTCAACCTTCCAAAGTCAGCTAAGATCTGTATTACTATGAAACAAACCCTGATATTTTAAAAAAAAATTAAAAATCTAAAAAGGGCTTTTAAAGGACCAGAGTGAAACTGCACATCACACACAGCATTTTTGCTTTTTTTCTTTGAATTTCAGAGCAGGGATATGAGTCTGACTACAGCTAAGTTCCCAGTGTGCAGCAAACTCCCGTGCCCTTTATGCCACAGAAACACTCCGTGACCGTCTGCTCCGTATTAAATAATTCACAAATTTTGTGGACATTTTACTGCAGTCTCCATATTAAGATTCCACTATCTACAATATTTGTGTTGGTGACAGAAATATGCTTGAAAGAGACACTAAAATATAAAGAAATTCATTGGGTTTGCATCAAGTGGATAATTCCAATACATATTTAATAGGTTTCCCACAGTCACACACGCCTTTGCAGGCTCTGAGTTCAGTAAATAGATGCATAAAAATTGTCTTACAGATGGTGAATTGATTCCTAGCTGGGAATGATATTGGTCAGCCTAGAACAAGACTTTTGTGTGTGTCTCAATTTGCATCAGAAAACCTACAAATATTGAAGTGCAGAAGGAAAATGATCAACATTTTTATGTGCTTCATCCAGATCTTCACCTCCACCAAGGCAAACCCCCCTTTATTATCCTGGAAAGTGTCAGAGTGATCATGTCTGCTGTATTCACAGTTTAACCACTTGGATCATGTGGGAACAGACCTTACAGCTCCCAATCTGCTTGGAGGTTTGGAGATCTGACTCAGATTACCACACACAGGGCACCAAAGAAGCTCTGTTACTTGCGTGAGGTCTGAGCACTTAGGGAATGGTCAAGAGTGAGGACAGAAATGGGCCCCAAGTTTTTGAAAACTGCCACAGAGGAAAGAAATCACTGCTGAGTTGGAAACAGTATTATCCACATTTTAAGGAAGTACAAATAGAATTCAGTGTCTTCCAATGTCAACTAAAGACCCAGGGCACATTTTTTGTATGCAAGAATTAATTGTTAAAGGATTAAGATGTGACTTGTGTTCATTTTCCAGCTGAGGCTAATCAAAGATGAATAGAGTTTGCTCTAACAGGATGCACAACTAGAGTTCCAGCACTTGGGAGAGAAAATAATCTTGTGTAACATCTGAACCTTTAAAAGAAAACAATAAAAAGGAAGAAAAAAGCACCACAGACATGCCTGAAGACTGCCTGGAGCCAGAGGACAAGAACTCAAAAAACTACAGGAAGAATTTCCATGTATTAAGGCATCCACTACAGCAGACTTTAAAATCAAATGACCGATGCATCTAATTTCAAACCAGGAGACATCAGCAGCTAAAAGTAGCTCACATTCAGGTGGATATGTGGATATGCCAGTCAGAGTATTGCTTCTTCTGAATAGTAAGATGTATTCCTGTTCCTTTTAGTTCACTGGGAGACAAGCAGGGAAATAACCTACAATTACCTGTGCTGCAGCACACGGCGATTTTGGGTGACAATGCTCCACTTGATCGTGGATCACAGCCTGTGTGTGGAGTATTTGCACTAACTGGTACTGCCAGAAAGTGGGAGTGATGATGGATATACATCATTTTAATGAGCTGTTGTCTTCCCTGAGTTCTCCAGTAATATCTGACAGTTTTCGCTGCTCTGTGAATTACTCTGTTGGTGTAATTAATTTCTGGTTTGGTGGAGACACTGTAAGTCAGTGTTTCTAGGAAAATAGCTTAGGTAAAGAAAAGCCTGCCAGTAATGAGTGACTGTAACATGAGGGAGAAAGAAAACAATTGGATAATGAGCCTGGGTGTGGAGGAACCTGCCTTGAGTTGTGCTGAGTGCCTGCAGTGCTGATCCTCTGCATTTGAGCTCTGAATCTAGGACAGTGGAAACACCCTATCGAGATCTGAGTGACATTTTGCAGGTTACAATACCTGCACACTTGCAAATAAGATGAAGAATTCAACTTGCACATTGTCAGAGAGAGAAAAAAGCAGTGCCTGAGCTTCCTCAGTGCACACAATCCCAGCAGACTCAGCTTTTTGCAGCTGCCAGCTGCTCTGGTGAGGATTTGGTGAAGGAAGCCTCAGTTTTAGCTCCCTCGTTCCTCCAGCTCCTGAAGCAGCTTCCAGGGAATTGAGGAGGTGTTTGGACAAAGTGAGGCACACCAAGCACAAAGGTGTTCAGCTTCCAGAGGAGCACATTTCCTCACCAGCTCAAACAGAGCTTCCTGCTGTCCCACAGGAAGGAGACTCTCAGCCAATGCAGATAATTTACAAAATCTGGCCTAAAGGAGGAGAACTAGGACATAAAAAAACCCTAATAATTTATCTATTGTGTTTATTTCAAGCCATACTGAATGCTGAAACAATGGAAGAAAGGAAACTTCTGAAATAAGCAAATGATTACCCTTTTATGTAAGTAAAGTGCAACTTTCTCAAATATCTTATCATAAAATAAATAATATGTAGCTAATGATGGTAGAGTTCAGGCAAACCTACTTAGAAATATCTGCAGAACTCAGATATTTTAAAAAGCAGCTCCATTTTCAGCTTCAGTTTTTAAGAAAATAATGTAGTAACTTGATTTTTTCCCCCCCCTCTATTAATCAAACACTGTGCTGTGCAGTTCAAGACCAGTAGCAGAAATGAGTAAGCAAAGCACTTACATTTCTGTGTGTATTCAATGCTTTAGGGAAAAAAAGTCAAGATACTCCGAATTAAAAAGAAAAATTATCACTTTAACTATCAAGATCTTCAAATATGCCTCCTGTGCACAGGCTAATTTGCCACAGATGTTTCCAGTAAAAGCCAGAGAGAACATGGATTTATCCAGACCAGCAGCCAACAGCCACCAGTACAAACATTCCAGCTCCTGTCATGTTTTACAGAGTAATTAATAATCCCATGAACATCTGTTTCTCATGGATCTATATTATTATTGCAAATCCAATACTGATTTTCTTTCTTCTTACCCAGTGGGAAGATTTGAAGACAACTAATCTCGACATATTTTTAACGTGCCCAAGGAATGGAAACTCAGGGTTTTTATGATGGCTCCAGTTGTAACTCACCCCATGGCCTCGAGTAAAGCCCTTCACCTCCTTGTTTATTTCCCCAGATGTAAATAATGGTGTGGCTTGCCCAGCTTAGGTATTCTGTGGGAAGCAGCTAAGATTTTTCTGGCCTTCAGGGCCTGCAAATATGTGACCATAATAAATATTTCTCATTACTGGTGCATGTTGTCTTGCACTAAATCCAAAATGTGATTTAAGTTTACAACATGGAGTTCAAGTTACGATTCCTGTAAAGTTTTGTACTTCAAGCTTTATCTTCCAGAGTTAGGAAGGTTTAGCCATATCTCCCCCTTAACTGAATAGCTCCACTTTGGATATAATTTTTTTCCTTGATAATTCACATTTTCAAACTGATTTTTTATATTTGGCTCTCTAAGAATTATAACAATGAGATTTTAGACTTTCATGATTCTGAAAAATGTGTTATGGAATTGTAGCATAATTATAAATTTGGAGACTTGGGCACCAGCCTGGTTTTGATTTGAAGGATTAATAGCAACTTGTCTCTGCAGAGCTCCTTGGAGGATTCCAAAGGGAATTCTCCTTTATCAAAATGGCAAGCATTTCCTGCTGTACTGTCAGAAGAGACATTACAAACTACCCAAAAATGGTCCTTCCACATTTCCTCTGAGTTCTTCTACCTGCCTTCTAATTTCCTGGAGGACATTTGTCTTCCCTGAAAATAGATTAGCTCCACTTTTTCTGGAATCAATTAAATGTGGGATCTGGGCAGAAGAGCTCATGGCTTGTGTCCCACTGAGCAGCCAGCCAGACAAGTGTCACCTCAAATGGGGTATCTGCACTAGGACTGGCTACACACACTCACCCTGATTCCAAATGTGAAAACACAGCTCCATTCTGAGACCAGAAAATCTTTGGGTTCCTTCTGAGGTGATTTTTCAGGATTCTGATATGGATACGTTTGGTGCGGTGAAAAAAACCTACAAATCTGTGAGTAAATATTGCATTTCAAAGCTGTCCATTGCTTAAAGGGAAAAGGAAGGAAAAGAAACAGAGTATGAATGTCAGAGATGGCAGGAGAAGCCAGGTTACACCCTGGGCTCTGATGGTACAAAGCAAAGAGTAGTCCACTTGGCAACTCTGGCAATATTAAATCATCACTTAAGTAAAACTAGAGAAAAAAAAAAAGTACTCCAAAGTACAAAACCAGTTTAAAATCAACTTAACCATGTCTTGCACTGCACACACTCAAGGTGTGTATTGATCAAACACATGCAGTGCCATCATTGCATTGTATCATTCCATGGTATCATTCCAAGGAAAGCTGTAGCTGAAGAGGGGCTTCTCATTAAGCAAAATCCATCCCTGCTTGAATTCTTTAAATACTAACCTTAAATTTCCCAAAATTAAATGCTTCTTATAAGAAGAAATGAAACTATAAACAGCAGTTACCAAGTGGAGAGAAGTCACAACAGGAGATAATTTTAGTAAGGGCTTTGGAGCAAAAGAAGGAATTATTTAAATAAACTAGTAATTAATGTCAGATACATCTGATACTCGGGCAAAAGAGTGAAAATGTCTGGTCTTGTTGCAGAGAAGCAAAAGGTGTCAAAAAATTTTTTTTTGTATATTTGGAAATAAAATCCCCTTAGTAACAGGAAACCATCCTAGAGGTTGTACAGGAGAATGAACAATAATCCTGATTAGTCACTTCTAAAATTTGCACCAACAGATACTAGAAATGACTGAAGACTGAGATAAACACGCGTTTTAAAATTTTAAAATAAAATTTGATTACGGGAGAAATTTCTCTGAGTAGACAAAAATTGCCACGTTAATGGAAAACAAATGAGTGAGGGATTATGGAACAGCAGCCAGAAATGGCTCCAATTCACAAACACTTTCTCACCCAGGGCTCTGCTGCAGGACAGCCCAATTGCATTTCTTGCTGGCCTAATTCCACATGTTTTGTACTACTGAAAGGAAGTCGAGAAAAATGGAGAACTGGTCTAATGAGTGCAGAATGGATCAACTGGAGAAAACCAATTCTGACTGTTCTGACTGCTGCAAACAATTTCTCAAGCTCCAAACATAAATAACAATGTTTGCATTTAACATTAGGTGTAGAGCATATGTCTGCAAAACTAAACAACTGCCTGTGTTTACACGAGATATATGGTGCTAAGTTTGATTTGCATATCAGAGATCAGGCTGTAAATCTCTGATGATATTTACCACTGGATAATTGAAATTAATCCTGCCAAAATGACTTCGACAGTGCTGAATTTACAGTCTGAGAAAACACCCCTGGAACTGTCTGCTGTGCTAGAACACAACTGGCTGTATATTTTCAACCTGAGCTATGCTGCTGAATAAAATCCTGGCCACAAATTACAAACCTCTCCCTTTCTTCTCCAACTTGCTATTTCTACAGTCATTAAGAAGTGGGGGTAATTTTGAAGGTAGCAGATACGTCCCTGTTTAGCTGTTTTGTTTTGGTTTAAATTTTTCTAGCCATGGCAGGCACATGAACCTTTCTTTGTGCTCCCCATCCCAATGTTACACCATTTTTTTTTTATTTCCTTTAAAAGCAACCAATTATCCCAGCAGAAAGCATCAGATCTGCAAGAGCAGAACTCAGACTCCCTCAAGTCCTTCAGTAACTCTGATCATGCTTTGTCTCAGCTTGTGTCTGTGTTTCCAGGGAAAAAGGAAGGGGCTGGGATTTTTGTTTCTTTGCTTTCTGTCTTATTTCTTAAACTCAGCTTGTATCTTTAAATAGAAGGCATATACATTGTCCAGAAGAACATACTTTACTACAAAGCTACCTCACATTATCCTCCTGGTAGGAATGTCATTTTTGCATGATATATGATTGAAACTTTCAGTATATACAGAAGAAAACATTGTGAATAACAAAAAAACCCCAAACAAAAACCCCAGCAGTAATTTTATATTCTAAGAAAATAAAAATTCAAATATTTAGTAGGCAGAACTTCCTCATCATTGGCCAAGAATTATGTAATTTACAAAAACTGCTGGCAATCTTTTCCTTTTCAACAGAGGTTGCATCTTGTATTCTTTGGAATCTGACAAGGGCTTTAATGATTATGCAAATTGCACCTTGGATTTCGGTGTTAACAGCTAGCAAATAGCCTCCCCAGTTTCTTAACACCAAGCTTACAACTACAGAGAATGCTGTATATTTACCAAAAGCAACCTTTACAGAAAAGTATGTTCCTAACGTATAAAAGTGGCTTTTTTGAAACTTGGCAATAAAAAGACAACTGTCACCCACTACAGAAATGGATGTATTTTTATTTGTAGCATTTATTTAAACCATACCTCAGAGAGGTGGCAGTGATAACTCTGATATCCTCCCTGCTTTTCTGTCCCCACAATCTACTGCCTTCCAGGCCTGTTCAATTTGAAAGCAGGCATCCATCCAAATACGTAATATTAAGGAAGAAAGATAGCTCTCATTTATAAAATCTTAATTCCTTGTTAGTGGAAAGAAGAAAACCACTAGATTAACTGTGATCACTGATTATTATCCTCCCACAAAAATGTTATCTTGGGCTCTGGCCCCTGCTCAGAGCTTGTGGCACCTGGGGAGGGAGAACGCTGATGGTGCACCTGGATGAGGAGCTGTACTGTGGGGATGGGAGAAAAATAACTTTCCAAGCATCATAAACCATGGAAGACCTGCTCCATGTGCCTGCTGTCACCCAGTGCCAGGCTCAGGGAGGCTGAAGGAGGGCACACATCCCAGCTGGCTGTGCTCACTCTGGAGAGCCCCAGGCACATTTCAGGGATTAGTGCTGCACACCCAGCTCAGCAAGCAGCACTGCCAAGCCCAAACTCACTGCAGGCTCCTCTGCAGAGCAGCTCCAAATGGAACAGCAGCAATTTGACTATCCAGTGGAAACCACTGTGTCAACTAAGATTTTTCTGTTTACAAACACGAGGAGTACTGCTGAGGGACGTGTCTCCAGCTATTTATTTTTCAAAAGTCTCATTCCAGGATTGAGACAATGGGAAGCTGAAAATAGCTCGTGTCCACAACAGCAGATGCTGAGTTCAGTGTTACAAAGCACTTTAAAACTTTTTCAGCCAATAGCAAGAAGCAAAAACATCCTGACAGCAGCTTTAACCAATCACTACAATCACATGTACACCTGCTTAAAACAATACTTGCTTATCCTGAATACAGTGCCTGCTTGTGAGCCTTAAAATACAATGCACAGAGCTCCATTATTTACCTTAGATCTTCCTAATATCTTGCTAGATTTTTCTGCTGTTCTAAAGTTTGCATGAGCTAGATTCAAGACACTGTTTATTGTTTAATGTCCTTCCTCACTATCTCATGTAACTTTTATTTTCAGAACAAGCGTCTGCAGCATCACTCTAAATTTTCTGCTCTTTTCTGCTCCTGAGGCCTGCTTCTACAGCTATTCCAAAAACCCTTTTACTTTTAATGAGTGCCATAACCAGCACCTCATTAATCTGTCCATAGCCTTCCCTGATTTCCAAATCTTGCCGATTTTTCACATGAATGAGCCAACGTGGGCACAAGGCCCAACTGCAGCTGAGCGTTCTCCCCACTCAGCTGAAACCAGGATGGCTTGAGCTTGAAACAGCCACATCTTGTCATCAAACCCCTTGCAGAGAAGCTCTTCAAAAGTGTGTCATTTCTGCACAGCCCTCATTTCATACCAAGTGCCTGCACCACATGCAGCTCTACAGACTCACCTGAACCAGCCACAGCAGAACTCACCTGCTTTTGCACTGAGGCAATGCAACAGCCCCCAGCACATGGCTCTTACTGGGAGCACACCAAAAACCCAGCAGTGAGGACTCCCACAGGGGCTTTTTTTTTTTTCATACTCTGAATACACCTTATTTTAATCAGACTATGTCATGTTTTTATACCACCTCCTGCTGCCTGTAGCCACTGAGAAAGTGCATCATTTTTGGTGTTTCAATGATTCTGCATGCATAGTCAGCCTTTCACATCGTGGCTGGAATGTTACTCTTTTATTTTCACAGGCAAAGCACAGCTTAGATAGACTGGAAGCAGAAATGGGAGTAGGTGATGAGTGTGAGTGGGAGGAACCATGGGTTAGTGGTGAAGGTTTGCTTTGATTCCTCTGACTACAAAAGCTTCCTCAATAGAGAAAGCATTTTCAACTGTCCAAACAAAACCTTTGTCTATGCAAATTCAAACCCATTCTGACATAAAATTAAAGCTATTGTTAGTATTATTTCTTAAAGGTCATGAATATGCCATAAAGGATGATTAAAGCATTAGAAATACACAACAGGTTAAGAAAAGAGGTAACAATGCATTAGATTTTTGCTGTTTCCATTTCTAAGGAAAACACTGACCATTAATGCTTATTACTGATAGTAATGGTGGCAGCATCATCTGTTCTCAGGACTGGCTGACCATTTCTATTACAAAAGCCACCTCTCAGCTGGCTTGAACTCTGCCAAACCTTAACTAGTTGTTTGGGGTTTTTTTCTAAATAATTTGGAATAATTCATGTTAGTTATTCCATTTTGAAAACAATATTTTTAATATCATTTAATGCTTCCTCAATTCAAGGTTTGAAAGCAAGACTGGAAATTCGATACCAACAGAGTTTTAATTAACTCTCAGTGGAATCTGGGTGAATTGCAACAGTTTGAAAAGTCTCCAATAAAGGCTCACTGCAACCGCTGTAGACTGGGAGGAGTTTAGGAAAAAGGAACAGAAGATTAATTTTTCCATTGCTTTTTCAGTGAAGCTTCTTCCCCTGCAGTGGCCAACAATCATGAAGGGGTATTTTATCTCATTCAAATGCAAAGGAAGAAAAAGACCGAAAAATGGAAAAATCCATTAGGACTGGGTAACAAAGAACCAGGGGAAAGGCCTATAGGACTGGAAACTTCTCTGTGCCCTGATGACATTCAGCTGTTAAAAATCAGACTTAGTACAGTACAGTAATTCAGGAGTCTAGTTTATAGAGAGATAGTTTGGAAAGAGATAAATCTATCCCATTTCTTTAAGGTGTAAGTTAATCAAGACTGAAGACAACTGGAGAGAGTTAAGGAACTAATAATTAATTGGTAAGCACAAATACACTCATATTCTAAAAGCATCTTCATAAAAATGCATTTGCCTGGATAATAAAGAAGGTATATGTTGATTTATTAATCAAGAGTCACCTTGCTGAAACACAGATAATGACTAAAATAAATTTCCACTTGGCTAACCTTAAAGTGTGTTGTGTACTTAGGAGCTTGAAACAGTATATAAAAAACTTACTGAAAGTTTTATTCAGTTAATTATTCAAATTATATATTGAAGTTCCACGAAGCTCTTAAAAAACCAAACCAGAGTAGCAGTCCAATTAACTGGGATAAATCCAAATTTAGCCCAAGTTCTTTGCACTAAGGAGTGGGTCTAGGACCCCCGGAGAGCAGGAGGCTGAAACCTTTGACTTGTAAGGTCAAGCCCCTGCCCCATAGCTACAACTGGATATCTGCCCCCCAGGCAAACCCTATATCTAGCCAAGTTAGCCACGCCCCTTTGGATCCAGGTGCCCTCTGGAAGCAGCTCCAGCCTGTGGATGCTGCTGAAAGCACATGGTCACCAACGGATTAAGGAACATCACTGGGCCTCATCCATGACACCCATCCCATTTCTTAAGCCATGCTCCCCAGCTAAACTGGATTTGATGCAGCAGAGGAAAAACCCCCTCCTCAGAAACCAGCAATGAAGCAATGGAGAATAAGGGATGCCAAGTGAAAGTAAATACTTTCTTTTTGGCACTGTGTTAGCTGAAGTCCTTCCTAGCTCCCTTTCCCTAGTAAATCCCATCAGAGGCTGATTTTTCCAGCTCTGCCTTTGATTTCCCTCTGTTCTCCGAGCGAACTCCGCAAGTCAGCAGGGAGCTAAGACACAGCCCTGGTCATTAATGAAGCTATCAGTGAGTGACCACAGAGGCTCCGTACCTGTTCACATCCCAGATTTTGCTGGTGCTGTCCATGGAGGCAGAGGCCACGAAGTCCCCGCAGGAGTGCCAGGAGCAGCCCCGCACGGCGCGGGAATGGCCCCGCAGGGTGAGGATGCAGCCGTGCCTCGACAGGTCCCAGATCCGCACCGTGCTGTCACCGCTCGATGTCACCAGCTGGGTGCCACTGCCCGAGGAACAAAAACAGGGCTGAGCCAGGAGAGGGGGCAGAAACGGTCAAACAAAATCATTTCACTCTCTTTGGAAAGACAGGCTAAGTTGCAATTGTTGATTTTACCTTAAAATACATGTGAACAAAAATGACCTCTGGAAATGTTCATATTTTTACTGTGCACAGTTTTCTGACACATTGTAGGTGAAATGGCCACGTATTCATACACTATCAAAACAAGGGGAGATAGGTGATGCCTTAAGTTTTAGCTTTTCTATTTTTCTGGTTTTTCTGGGGTTTTTTTCTATTTTTCTGGTTTTTCTGAGGTTTTTTTTTCTATTTTTCTGGTTTTTCTGGTTTTCTATTTTTTGCTGGCTTAGTGGGTAGCTTTAGGTTTCATATTCAGTGCTACTGAGTTCTCTTCACAGAGTAGAGAGACGAAACAATTCCTTCTGTAGCTTGGGACCAAGGACAACTTTCAGGCTCAAGAACAAAAACAGCAGTGAAGTGAGAAGAAAAAACCAGGAGGATGGAGCTTCATAACCTGAAGCTGTAATTGGACAATTAACTCCAATGAGCTAATGGACCCGAACTTATAAAAGTGTGGGACCTTGTGACTGGTTGTCCATTTTGTGACCATTTTGGGGCATCTTGGGTGTAGCCCAGCTGGACTCTTGTGCTGCCCAGGTGTGTCCATTGAGGCCTTTTAATAAATCCCTGCTTTATCCTTCTGCTCTGTCTGGTCTCTGTTCCAGGTCAGCCTCCAGAAGGCATCATAGGAAGTAGCTATCCCGCACTGGAAAGTAAATATGGCTTTCAAATAAATTCCTACTTTTTTTAGCCTATTTATGAATTCATCAGTAAAAATACATAAGCCCAGAGGACTGCTTTCAAAATGCAATAAGATAGATTCAGGGGAGAATATTTTGTTACTTTCCAAATTCATACCATTTTCAACATATATTTATTTTTTAAAAGCATCCTAACTTCGTTTTTTCTAACTCTGTATAAACACTTCAACACATTCACTGTCTCTTGGGGTCACTGATAAGTTACATAAATGAAAAATACAGAGTTCATCTCAGATTTTTTGGGCCAAATCTCAGATACAAACTAGTATATTTCTGTTTCCTTTAAGCAGGGACATATGGCTTCAGACTGAGTCCATCTGTAACATTTTATATAACAAGTAGGGGATTCTTAATAAAATAATAAGAAAAAGTATGTAGAGTAATTTTCTTATTAAACCCTCCCAGACTTACCCTGTGGCTCAGGATTTCTTTGTGCTTAAGAAGAATCCACTGATATTTTTTTTTCTTATGAATAATTGATTTTTGAACATATGCAAACCTTTGGCACCCGCAATCTCTTATCTCAATGAATTCCAAAATTTAATTATGCCTTGTGTGAAAAGCTCTTCTGGGGTCTTAAATACCTTACTTAATTTTGTTTCATGCTTCTAATTCTACTGCTGTGATTAAAAGCAAACACTGAATGCACCTTCACCATGTCTAAGTGTGCCACCAGCCGTGGGGACAGGGCCCTGTCCTGTCCCTCTGCCAGGATGGAGACTCCCACTCATTCCTCGTGCAGATGGGGTTCCAGCCCTTGGAGCACACTGCCCATCTCTCTCAGCACCCTTTCAGCTGAAAGGGAAGGAACAGCTCCCCAAGGGCACTGTTTCCTGGTTAATTCTGTGTTCCTTCCATTTACTTGCCATTTTTGGCACTCCTCAGCAAACTGACCACAGTGGCTCTGAGATCTCCCTCCTGAGTGCTGATAATTACACACATTTTTACCTCCTATCTGTTCTTATCTTAGGACTGTTTCTTCCTATGTGCATTACTTTGTGTCCACCTGCATTGATTTTCAGCTGCTGCTTCACCATCAAGTCAGCTGTTGAGAGGGGAATCTTTTCCTGTAATTCTTCACATGCTCCTTTTCACTGCCCTGGCTCATTAGCAAACTCATTCACCTCACTCCCTTCCCAATTTCCAAGATCATCTTAATAACTGAGGTCCCAGCACAGATCCCTGTGGGACTCAGAAATTAATTTCTCCATTCTGAAAGCGGCATTTGATTCCTATCCTTTCCCCAGTTTTTAAACTCATGAAATAAATTTCCTTTTTATTCAGGACAGTTCTGCTTCCTTGAGAGTTTTTGTGAAATTACCTCAAGAAGAATTTGCTGAAAATCCAAGTATAGGAAATTCATGAACCTCCCTTGATCAAGTGCTCAATAAGCCCTTCAGAGAATTCCCAACCAATTTCTGAGGCTTAATTTCCAAAGCCATGTTCACAGCTCCCAGGGCTTCACTGCCATAAATGTCTCCATGTATCCTGTAATTTGGCTCTTTAATATAATTCATATCAAGATATGAAAATTAGACAATCCATCTAGAATGCCTTCATCCCAAAATCCTTAAACATATTGAAAAAAGTTAATGCAGCCCTCCCAGGAATAACAAGGTTTTTCATTTTCTAAGCAGAAATTTATTTCAATTGTTTCCATACTAAACAAAACCAAGAAACCAGGAAAAATATTTGGGGATTATACACAATAATACAGGTCAAAATAGTTAAGCTGTAGGTTTTCAGACCAATTTCTGCCATTATCTGAGCAACATCAATAAGATGACCTTGCCCTTAAGATCCAATAAACTCTTTTATTTGAATAATGGCAAAGGTCCTGCCTCAGGCAGTAAAAATCCTTCCAAATCTCTGGATATAAAATTGTGGGAACTGAAAACAACTCAAGGGTTGATCCTAAGCACTATTGTAAAACTCTGAGTAAGAATACACTCAGAGATATTTAATTCACTGCTGCAGTTTATTTAAAAAAAAGGTCTGGGACCTGTGGTGTCAACCCTTTTATGTTATATTCTCCCTTTGCTCCTTCTCCAATAGATGCCCACTGAATTGCTTGGTAAAAGTAGACAGCTTGAAATATGTGCATCATTTACCTGATAGATCTTAAGGGGGAACTTGCCACTATGAAAGATCACCTAGCCAAGAATTTGACTATTTTTAACACTTGTGGTTTAGGTTGCTATTTTCTGTGAAAATATCATTATAATATTCATTAAGGTAGTTACACCCCCACGCCTAAGACAAAGCTCTGAGAGATTAATCTCTCAACATTTTTTTATAACATTGCACAAGAATAGTCCTGAAGCTTTTGTCACATATACCAAAGCATAAAGACTTGAAGTCTGAGTGGGGGTTTGGAGGAGACCCTAATTTTGTCAGGCTGTCAGGAATATGTGTGCTTTTGTTAATGAAACACTTTCAGTTTTAATAAGCCAGATCTCGGTTCTGGAGATAGATAAAATTAGAGAAATGACAAATTACCATAGCCCTTATACATTTATAAAATAAGAGCTTAAATTCGGAGCCAGGTATAAAGTGGGACTGATGAAATCTGCAATTGATTCTGAGAGAAACATGCCCTGCCACTGTTGTGAATCACAAAAAAGAGATTTATGGCTTATGCATTTTTTAATATATAATCCCCAAAATGTTACACGAAGAACTGGTTCCTTGGGCTGAATTTCAGGAATACACCATCCAGGCAGTGATGAAAACCCTTCAGAAAGCAGATATGAGCAGGAAGGTAGTTTCAATGGATTCAATTTGGCAATCTGCAGCAGAGGAAGGAGTTACAAGTGAGGTTTAGCATGCCTTAGCGATCAAAGGAGGAAAAATAGTGGAGACTGGAAACAAAAGTGCAGCAGGAAACAGTTTTGAGGAAACAGTCACTGAGACTGACAGTGGAAGTCAAAAACACTCAGGAACAGAGGGACCCCAGTGCCCCAACCCCCTGCAACACAAGATCCCCAATATTCCCTGTGCATAAAAAAGCATCAGGTCATTAAAGGACAGGGATCTGTGATGATCCATACAGGAACTTAACATAAGCATTTCTGGGAAGCACAAACGGTGCTGGTGGGAGTGATGGCTGTCAGGGCTGCACTCTCTCTGCTCAGGAAACCCTCAGCACACCCTGGGATTCAGAGCAGACACACACATAATGAACAGAAAGTGCTGTGTCAAGCCAAGTCAGACATCTAAATCAAAATGCTGCCATTAGGAAAAAAGCCCTATCTATTTAATAGCTAATCAATAATGACACACTTTCTCTGATTTGCAGCATTTTTCAGTCCTGGGAGATAAAAAGAAACGCTCCAAAGTCTGAGATAATGTTTTGTTACTCACAGCTGCAACATTATTGTACCCTGCTATTTTTCCTTATAAGAGCATGTTGGGGGGAAGCAACAAATGTATCAGAAAAAGCAGCTGTTTTTAGGATTTAGGCTGTCAGTTTAACCACGTATGATAGTCACACAATCCTCTATCATCTGAGTGATTTTCAAAAAAATGCACGTTGATTTTGATATTAAAAACACACAAAAATATGACATTAGCTATATAAATAAAGCCCATTTGAATATAAGACTGATCACTAACAAGAAAAGCTCCAATAAATCCTGTGCAGTGTGCATATATCTAACTCCCTTTGTTTTTTAACAAATACAAAGAAGAACTAGGCAAGATATTAGGAGACAAGAAAAAGGTAAACCCTCTCTCATTCTGTCACTTCAAATGCATTCATACATATGCAAATAACTGTCAATTTTTAGAAAAGTGGTGTTTTTGTAAACAAGCAGCACCTACGTGCATGGTGCTGTGTGGATCCCAAACAGTTGGGTTTGTATGGTCTTATGTTATTTGATTTTGGGGGTTTTCTGTTTATGCTTTCTAGCAGACCAAAGGACTATATGGATGAAACATGCCTGTATTGATTACGTATTTGTATAAAAGAATCTTTCCAAAACTCTAGGCAACGGAGAGCCCATGGCACCCACAACTCCTGTCTTGCTTCTATGAAAAGACCATTTTTAAAAACATGAAATGCACATAAAGTTCTACCTTACAGCTGCTCTCTGGTTTTCCTAACTGATACTGTAAACCTGCTCTTCCAGAAACAATTAGAGTGGGGAACAAATCTTTGGAAACATTAATTCCACCTTCCACAAAAAGGGATGGAACATTAACTTCTCAGGCCTTAAATCTTTCCTCCCCCAGATTCTAAACACACACACACACGCACACACACATTTCCTTTCATTACACATTCCTGCTCCTTCCAGCTTCACTGCTCTCTCTACAAAGACACCTCTCCATTAACACTTCCCAAGTTGTAGACACATTAATAATTAAGACTCATTCTCAGCAACAACACGAGCCTTTGGCACAGAGTCACTTCACAGCATTTCAGGAGGCTGAGGAATGGCAGTCAAGCGAAGGCAACAGCCACACCAACAATGCTCCCCTGTAAATGTGTCACTCCTCACTCCCACAGTCAAAGTTCAAATCCTGCTCCTGCCTCAAATAGTCCTGGACAATGGACTAAGATCTGGACCTCGGGCTGCTCCAGGGGACTGCTCAGGTTCCCTCTGAAGACCCTGTGGCAAACAACAGTTCTCAAAGCAAAATAAAGTCAAACAAAACTTGTGTTCAAGTATTTTGTCCTAAAAAATGCTGCAGCAAAAGGAAGCATCTGACTGGAGCTTAAACAATACAAGCATCAGCAACGACACAGCAAATTTTAAATATACAGTCCATTACAGGGGTAAGGGTCTTTCAGCATGCCAGCTGAAAAACATTTCGAAATCAATATTACAATCAGTTAATTGGAAAAATGATGTCTCTTTTATTTACCTCTGTTCATGCAATTATTCTAAAGCAAAATTCTAAAAGTCTCTATGTTATTTGCAGTATCAGCACAAGTTGACAGTAGGCACAGTAAAGTACAAAGGAAGAACTGCAAATACTGCTAAAGTTTACTTGAATTTTGGTGACATTTTCTGTTAAGTAAAAGAGGAAAGATAAAGAAAGAAAATGCCTAGAAAAAAAATTATTCCATGAAGAACAGAACTAATGAACACTGAATGCCTTTGGAAGCATCTTTTGCCTACTTCATCATCTCAGCTGTTGATTACATAAATATATCAAGAACTGATAGATCCTTTAGACTTCTGTCTTTCAATTTTTGCCAGAATTACCCTGTGAGTTAAAAGTTATCAGAGAGACTGGAAGAGATCATAAGGAACATTTGCAAGGGGGTTGGGGGAAATGCATCCTTATAAACCTAATTTACTTGGAAACAATGTAAAAACCAGGGATCCAGACAACTACACTTGGGAATTCAGACATCCACTAATGGAGTCCCACCTTTGGTTGTGAGAGCTGCATTTAAACACTCCATTTTCCAGCTGCTACTGTAAACAATGGATGGAAATGCCAAACACCAGTTCAGCTCAGCAATCATTGCAACTCTTCTTTATTCTCTTACTTTGCCACTGCCCTCATTTTCCTCTCACCAGAGAAGGCGAAAATCGGGATAAATTAAAACAATGTTGGAGTCAATTTAGTCTTTAAAAAGTTCCCATTAAAATGATTGAAAAGACAACAGGTGATTTTCTGCCTCACCAGGCAGGATGCTTGCACAGTTCCTCTATAAAGGATGATTTGGCTCCACCTCTCTGCAGGTCCAAAGGAAGATGGGACAAATATTTGGAAGAGGAATTCACCAAACAGCATCTGGCTCAAGACACTGTGAAATAAGGAGTCCAGGAGGGTTCTAAGGCCAAAGCTCACAAATGCCTTTCCTACTCTCAGCCATGCTGAGGCATCCCCTGGTACTCACTGCTGGGAACAGGATGATGGTCCAGAAAAATCTGGCATGGGGAGCCATTCTTATGGTCTTAGTCTGTGTTTGAACAAAACACAGCAAAGATTTTGTTTCTAAGGTTTTGTAACCTTGAAACAGACTTGAGATATAGTTCACTTTTTTGTTGCTGGAGTTCTGAGACTCATTAATTATTTACAGTGACACTTCTTATTAAGAACCCTTAGGGTTTTTTTGGATCTGTGGTTCATTTTGGGTGTTGCTTTAATTATCCTGGTGGTCTTTGTCTCTAAGACACATTTAATGTAGTAACTGTAATATGTTTCATCCCTCAGAATAATCTTAAGCCCAATTTTACTCACTTTATTAATAGACATGAAATGCTATTTTTACAGAAGGCGAATACCAGAATACTCAGCAGCAGAAAGACAAAAATAAAAAACCTTTTCTTTTCTCATTGATCATCAAAGGTGAGAAGAAAAAAAAATTAAATTTCAAAAATACAAAATAAATTACAAAATGACATTCTGCAGGCCAAGGAAACCATTCCAAAGGCAGGAAGCATGGCAGTAACCAGCAGATGGTGCATGGCACGTGGGCACATGGCTTTTTGTTAGGGAAGAGAAACACAACCATCCTGCAAAATCCTTTGCAATAAGGCAATTGGCTGGAAATCCTCAGAAAACTGTCAATGTGTACCACACCAGTGCAGAACTTGAGGCAATTTTTCACTCTGCATTACCTAATTGGGAGATCTTTCTGTGCTGTTTCCTGCTCATACGCTGACCTGTGCCAGGAGAAGCGTTTCCCTGGCTGGCAGCTGCCTGTGAACAGCAAGGGCAAACAGGAAAGCAAATTTTGGCACCAAACTGCTTCTGGATGGACAGATACCAGGACTAGGCATCACAAAAGTAGCAAACTTTTGTTTTAATGAAGTTCACCTTCTCCATGAGAACTTCCTTGAGGCTACTTCCCAATTGAAGAGTGACAGTTTCACATCTGCAAACATTTAAATACAACATGCTCCTAACTACCAGGAAGAGTCCTGGTGTGGTATGTATGAACCCCAAGGTAACAAATTCAACCATTTATTAACAAGTTCCAACTCAGCAAGTCCTCCACACTTTAAACCATCTTTCCTTTCTGACCTGAGTACTGGTACCAGAAGCTGCCATGTCTGACCACACACACCCACAGAGAAATTTGTTTTACCTGAGACCTTTCCCACTTCTCTTCCCATGCCCAAGTACCCTTTTTTTCCAAAGTGCTGGCCCATTCTAAACACAGCCTGTATTTCTACATCCACGGTCATTATAATTATTTTTAGGCATTTTGTTATCATGACTTTTTGTTACAATAATTTGTTATTTTCCAGATGGCTCCAATGCAGCTTACAAACCACACAGACCCCACTCAGGCCTGCCCCATTCAAATCCAGTAGCTCAGCTTGGTACCCCCCAAAAAATATTGAGTGTGATCTCATTCACTGCAGGCTAGACTCTCTGATGTATAAAAAATGGTTTAGCTGCCACCCCATATCATGTAATTAGTGGTGGTTAAATGAGAATCTAAAATAATTTGGGTGCCTGGTAGAAGGCAGCTCTTAGTACATGTAAAAGTGGCTTTTAGGAAGCTCGGGAAACACACCAGGTAAGGAATAAAAATAAAAAGACAAAAGATAAACTAGTTACAATACTTGGAGATTAGATTTAGCAAAATATGTATCAGCAAGACAGCAGGCACTACACAATGTAGGGCTCTAAGCAAAAATTTGACAGCAAGGAATTCCCTTTTTACAATTATTTTGCATAAAAAAAAAAGATGCCTTTTCTAAAAGCTTCCTGCCAACGCACATCAAGCACCCCACAGCAAAATCAGACACCTATTTTGCAAGGAGGAGAATCCTGGCCCCCAGCTGGAAGCAGGGAGCTCCTGGGAGCCTGGCCTGTGGCATCTCCAACAATTATAAAGGCTTCCTGTGCTGAAGGCACACAGTGTTCCTGGGTTCAATTGTGCCACCTTCCTGTAGCTTACTGCCAAGTAAATTTTCCTCCATTAACTTCACAAGAAATAATATTTTACCTGAAATCAAATATAATGAGTAAACGTTGCAAAACTACCACATTTTTCAGAAATGAGATCTATTCTGTACTATTCCAACACTTCCTCTCAAACAATCCAAAGTTAAAGTCTTTCTGTACACTGTTAAGTTTTTAAAATAATGTATTTAGCCCACATAAAATCATGCATATCCAATCAATATCCATGACATACATTAAACAGTGTGCCATTACAGTGTGATACTTCATCTCAACACCCATCCCATCCAGTTTGCTCATTTTTCCTCCATTGGAATGACTCCAAATCCTCAAACTGTAATGAAGGGCTGTTGAAGTAGGGAAAGATGCAGTTTGGAAGGAGTTCAGATACATGAATTCCATGTACAGAACAGATTTATGACCTATATTAACAGCAATAATCCTGTGTCTGGGTTCCTCTGAAATGCAAAGTTGTGGCTCAGTCATTTTAAATCCATTATCATCCCCCAACGGTGGTCCAGTGATGAGTAATCACAATCAATAGCCAGTAATGAAGCACAGTCATTAATCCCATTTGCATGTTTGTACAAAGCATCATTTTTAAGCTGCAAATTCATATGCAGAGAGAGTTCAGTGAGTGCACAGAGATTTCGCAGGCGGTGGAAAGTTCTGCACTGGGATTTGAACATTCCCAGGCCCCTGGAAGGATATTTAACTCACTCTGAGTAATGATCCTGACAGTGAAGGCCAAGAAAACACACAGGACAGTGCCTGAGCCCAGTGTTTGCACTTGGGGCAGGTGATGATCTCACTGAGCCATACCCTGGGGACACAGGGACACAGCTTGAGGACAGGGAGTGAGTTAATGGAGACACTGATCAATAACAACCTAACTCCAAGAGTGGAGGAGGAATGGAAATGCTGAACAAGAGCAGAATCCTGGGCTGATACAGGAGAAAGCAGAATAGCAAAGTGAATAAAAATTTCTACCCTTTCTCTGAAAGGCTTTGCATGAAAACTCAACTTTCATCCACGAGGACTGCTCAGGAGGGGGGACACCAGAAAACCCTTCAAACACAACAATTCACAGGGAATCTAAACCATGGGCACAGATACTGTGGCCTTCTCCCTCTGTTCCCCACTTGTTTTGCAAACACAGTACTCAGACCAAAAGGCAATAACCACCACAGTATAAGAACTGGGTTCCACATCCACATCCCTCTGCGGTCAGAGCCCTGATGCTCGCTCCCAGTTGGGCAACTTCTCCTGCTACCTGTGCTACTGCAACTGTTATGTACCTGGAATTCCCCAAATTACTGCAACCACACAGCTTGAGGAGAAACACAAAAACACAATAAATGACTGTGCAATTCATAACTGGAGTTTGTGCTCCAGACAAAATCTTGTAAACATTCTAAATATTTGGGGGTTATTTCCAATTCAAATATCTTAGATATTGCCTCAATTGAATTGCCATTCTCTAGTCAACTCTAACACTAATGTTTGTTATTTTAACAGCTGCACTTAGGAAAGGCTCATTTTAACAATATAACAAACACAGATACCTCCTTAGCCACTCCACTAGAACCCTTGCAGCAGACCTGAGGGAAAATACAATTGCCTTTATTGCACAGAAGAAAGCAATAATGAACCGAGGATGTTAAAGGCATCGAGATTATAATTGCACTCAGAGAAACATAACACAAGAGATTCTATTAAGAGAGATGTTTTGACGTGTAGAACGACTCTGAACAGAGTGAGAGCAACACGTCCAGGATCAGAGCAGTGAACTGCGACTCCCCAGCCCCTGAAAGAGGGCAGCTCCCTCTGCAGCTCCAGCTCCCCAGCACAAAATGCTGATGAAGCCAGGAGAAAACTTAAACTACTCAAAATCTGAACCCACCAAAGTGAACAAGCTTTTTCTCAGAGCCTAAATAAATGATCAGCAAAACTGAACTGCTTCGGGTGGCTCCCAGGCAGCAAGAGCTCCAGGAACTGAAAATCAGGCAGATGTGCAGAAAAAGAAACCAAGAGCTCCTTGTAGAGCAGGCAAATTTGCAAAACTTTCAGAGAACACACTCATGGCTTCACTGAAGCTGAACTAATAGGTTTAGAAATATCCCATTTTATTGATACTCTACAAAGAGATTTCAACTGCCTATTCCTCTGCCCTTTCTCTATCAAAGTGGTTATCATATAGAAATTACTTTCTTTCTTTGAAGTAAACACCAAATCTAATTACTCACACAGCTGATCAGAGTTTCCTTTAATTTCTAAGTCAAAACAATTACATCAAAATGGTGATTCTTAATAACTAAATAAAGTTTTGTCAGAGAAAGATTAAACTTGTCACCTGTTTTGTGAAATTGATAATGACAGTGTCTTTTCAACCTAATATCAGATTGGTTTAAAGCCCCCCAAATTAAACACATCTGTTTTCAGGTCTGAAATTCAAATAATGGGAGAATGTAGCACACAAGATCATCACTTCAGAAAAATAACGTCATTTCTGTGTAAGCTAAGCATTCAGAAACTTTGAAAGCTATTTACCTTATGGCCAAGCATAGCATTTAAATAATAAATTATGAAGATAAGGTAATTAAATAAGAAACTGAATAATACTACACAAAGACTAGCTAACTTTTTATCCCCATTAGGATTTCTAACATATCCAAGGTCACTCATTGTGGGTATGAAGATCAAGGTCTTTTTTAAAGAGCTTTTAATGAGATGTTTTGCTTCTGTGATGGAGGGGCTGCAAATTAATCAGCAGAAATGGCATTAGTTTATCAACAGGCTTTCAATCACTGGTGTTGAAATTCAGTTTGTGTAAAGCCACCTGTGAAAGCAAAATGCTTTCAGCAAAGGGCAGCATTTACGACAATGGAGTTTCTTCCTGTAGTTATTTCAAATATCCATCTGAATTGCTCAGTGGCTGACTGCTGCTACTGCCAAGCACTCCTCCCTCTCCTCTCTCCAACTGTCCTCAGCACTCCTCTCTGCTGCTGCTCCCTGAATTACTGCAGTGGAGATATCATTAGTGAATCACTACCTTGGAGTGGTCAGAATTTCCACCAGCTAGGAAATACAAGCCAAAGGTAGTTTTTCATTCAAGCGTGGTCATTCTGGATGAAAAGTGAAGCCTATTCAGTAACCACACTATGGAATTGCACACAGTTTGCTTTCTAAAATCAATATAATGATAGACTCTTCATGCAATAGGAACATTTTTGGTCTTTCTTTTGATGGGGAAAACTGCTTCATTAAAGCAGAGGTAACATCCTTGGAGGACATTAATGGCCTAATTATGAATATTTCTGAAGGAAACCTTTCCAGATGGCACATGGGCTGCCACTACAACCACCTCCGAGACAGAAGGTGAGCAGCACTGGGGTAAGGCAGACAACTCAGGATTTGGCAACAAAGAAAACCTCCAGAAGTTTGGACATCTGCTGGGAACCCCGGCCTGTGGGAGGAAATTCTCCTCAGTATGGCCAAAAAAACCCCAAACTTTTGAACAACAAATCAGGATCTAAACCTGTAGCAAATTTACAGATGTTACCAGTCCATATTTTCCAAAATTGCATTGCAGAATGGAGCTCTACAAAAAAAATAAAAATGAGGAATTTTTTCTTGAAATAGATACTCACCAATAGTTAACAGAGCTCTTTGAAATGAAAACATACTTTATGTATATATTTAC
This sequence comes from Thryothorus ludovicianus, assembly GCA_013397245.1. NCBI lineage: Eukaryota > Metazoa > Chordata > Aves > Passeriformes > Certhiidae > Thryothorus > Thryothorus ludovicianus. The sequence goes on along the minus strand of VZTB01000309.1, from coordinate 381,838 downwards.
ATCTCAAAACCCCACAGAGAATAACCAATAGTTCCACGTGCCAGAAGAGATTAGTATGGATAGAAACATTTGGCTTGTGGGAGTGGGTGGAAGGGGAAAAATTTTAATCAAATCCATTACCTGGTTATTGATTTCTCTTTGCCAGACTGATCCTGTAGAATACTTATAAAGCCTTTGACATTGAGATGTTTGGCCAAAGATATTGGATTAGACTAAGCAAAAGCTGAGCTTCTCATGTAATCTCTCATATTTCATTTATATGTGATTTATTCCTTTGTCCAGCAGAGGCTTTTTATTGATAAAAATAATGAGATTGAGAATCCCAAAGGAAATCTAATGTCCACCCAAACATGTTTGAGTAAAAATAGTAGGCCTTGTAGACATGAGAGAAATGATGTTATGTAAAGACTGTTTCCTTGTATAAAAAGTTTGAAGCTTATCAAAGATTTTGAAATAAATAAAGCTACTTCTGAAATTAAAATTTTGCTATACTTGAAAATACCAAGCACACATTGAATACTGTACACTGGGGAACTGAATGAAAGACTTCTGAAATGGTTTTTTTCCTTGCAGAATAAATGAATACAACTTTTTTCTTTTGACTCCTGTATTAGCTCAGTTTGACAAAACACCTTAACAGATGTCTCGACTGCTAAGTATGATGTGTTACATAAAGCCAGTTAGATGACTGAAAATTAATTGTGGCACTCAAAGGAAGTTTCTTACCACTGGCAAATTTAATATGTAATCTGGTAGCTAAAGGCTTTATTGAACTATGCAGGAATTCAACATCCTCTAAAAAATTAAATCATTATGCCTTTTCATTAAATAAGTGTTCAAAAGTCCTAAGTAGAACATACAGACTACCTCATGTTTCTTTCATAGCTATCAATAGTAGTAAAAGGATAAATAAAACCCATCTGTTTCTGCAGTGAGACCTGAATTAGGTTATAAAGACTATTTCAAAGCACAAATCAAAATAATTCTATTCCACTGATAGCCAACAGAGACCTTTGTGCTTAACCCAAGTCTTACAACTCTTTTTTATGTTAATGCTTAGAGAGGAGTTGGTGCCTTTCAAGTCTCAGCCTTGTTTAATGTATGGTGTGAAACTCAGCATTTACAACTCCAAACCCAGCAGAGAAAATGTTCTGCAGCTCACTGTCCATGGCCCTTTTACTACCAGTAATCTCCAAATCCCTTCCCTGGGAGGACTGCTGCTCTGGCTGGCTCAGTGGCCAGGCAGGAGGGTGAAGGCTGACATTCCCCTCCTCATCCTCCTCCTCCTCCTCCCTGGCTCCCAGGTGTGCACAGCAACCCCCTGAGCAGCCTTGCCCACCAGGGCTGGTTCTGCCTTGCTTCAGCTCCTTGCTCTCCAGCTAAAAAGTGCAATTAATGACACCCTGTAATCTAAACACTGACTGACCATAAGGCCACTTCCAAGATTTCTGTGCTGTCCATAATGAATCCAGCAGTTCCCTGAAAGTGCAGACAGAACATTTCCCTGAGATGTGCTGCACATCTCTTGGGCAGCTCATGCTCAGCACTCGACTCCTCTAGAAGTACCTGACAGCTGCAGTGCATTGCAGAGCCACTCTGTGCCTGCACAGGGAATTATATGGGATGTCCAGGGCCCGTGTAAATTTTGTGGGATTGGGCAGTAATGCCACAAAAGAGCACATAACTCTTAACACCACTGGAAAAACTATCTGGAGCATGACAGCCAGGAGGGTCCCTGAGCATGTCACTGCTGAAACTGTTCTGTAAGGGGGTTTGGAATGGTCCCTCATGAAGCTGATTTTCCAGCCTGTTCCTGTTTCAGCATCTCCAGGAGCTTCCTTTGGTTCTGCTGGCTTACATGTACAGTGTCACCTTGGTGTGACTGCTGACCCAGCCTGGGCAGTGCCTCTGAAGGATGGCTGATAAAAACCATCATGTTAAAATAACTAACTCCCAACCTTCATTTCTTCCTGGGGACAGATGTTTTGCAGACCCCAAAAGAATAAGTGAAGGTCTCTAATAAGAAAGAGCCTGCAGTAGCAGAGTCAAATCCCACTGCTTAATGTTAAATTACAGTTTCCATGCAGACAAATGCCGCTGCATTTCACTAAAACAAACAAACATTAGATTGTAGCAACATCTTGTAGATTCTGGAATCATAACTTCAGCAGTGACTGTTTGCTCTGTGAGTCCCCCTAGTTTCACCAAATAACTCTAGCTTCAGATCTGGGAAGCCAGTACATTAAACAAAATGGCATCATAGATAATTCCTGCTTCTTCTCATAGAAATAAAAATGAATCGAAGAATGGCATCAGGAATTATTAAAGTACAAGGAGAAATACATTTGATGTTAGTAGAAATTTTTAAATTACCTTCCTACAGTGACTAAAGAACCTATTCTTCTCTGTATGTCATCAAGTGCTTTTCATTTGCTGAGGCTTTGTGGGCTCTGTATTTAAAAGATATTATTTGCAATTTGTAACTAAGAAAGCAGTAATTTATCTGGAGTATCAGATTTTGTGTGACTCTCTTCATACCCTGCAGATGTTTCTCACCACACACTGATAGCTGAGGATATAATGATTGTCAAGAAGATTGGTGTGGATTGATGCATCAGCACCTCCCAGGCCAGGGACACTCCTCAGCAGCGCAGCCAGTGGGGACCCAAGAGCAGCAGAGGTGGAGGATGAATAAAGAAGCACACTTTGTAATTCACCTTGATAATCAAAGCACTTTGGGTTCTTAAACTACAAAGGCATGTCCACTGAGAAATCTGCAAGTGGTGCCTGGACCTGCCAAGCTGTCAAGTCTGATTTTTGCTCCTCAGTGTTTCCCTCCAAGCACAGAGTCCTGTGAGCTGCAGTGAGCACGGAGCAGTGCCAGCCTGTGCAGAACATCTGAGCCTGGCTGGACCAAACCCAGCTGCCTCTCCTTCCTGGGACTGCTCTCCCTCCTGAATTTTGGCCCTTGCTCTCATCACTCCTCAGAGGTTTCTCCACACCCTCCCTCCCTTCCTCCATTACTGTTCTGCTGAGCTTTCCAGTCTATCCTTTTTCCACACAATGTCATCTCTGGAGAGCTTCTTCACGAATGATAAGATAAAAAAAGAAATTAAAATAATGTAAAAAATTAAATTAGGGGCTTACCTGAGTAAGAATTAATTTCAGTTTCAAAGTTCATTCTGACCTCAATTTCACTCAGGAATTTGCTTTTTAAGATTTTATAAAAACTTCTGAGAATTTTTATATGATGAGAAAATAACTTCCAGTCTGATCAAGTTTTACATACACAATTTCACATTTATCAGACACTGCTCTGGAAAACTTTGGGCAAATATCATTATCCCAGTTCTTTTTGCCCACTCTGGATTGTCAGTAACGTTTTGGACTTGGTCTTGAGAGGCCACCACAGCACTCAGTTACCCACAGCCTGCTCCCATGTGCTGCAGAATTCCCCTAAAAGCTTCTTGTGTGAAGTCAAGCCCACCTGGAGCTGCATTCCCTCCACAGCTCATTCAATCTCTCTCCAATTCCTCACATCCATCCTCCAACTACTCTGCTGATTCTCTCTCTCGTGGTTGTTTTTCTCCTCTCTCCATGCACAGGTTTCCATCTGAGCAGCATCACCTCCTCCATCTTTGAGAAGTAGCACCCAGAGCTGACACTAACAACATGGGTTGTTCTTTCAGCCCAAAACCTCATCTTCATCTTGCTTCCCCTCACTGGCACCTCCTTCTAGGGTGTCAAAAATTGCATGTCTTTATTTGCATGTTTGATGCATGAACATACTTATTCTACCTTCTCTTTAGTTTTTTTATTAATTACTGAGGAGGCAATACCTGCCTCTAGGTTTTCTAATAGCAACAGAACTTGTAGAAAATCCACACAGGTAAAGGCAAGTGCTGTAACAATTTTTATATAATAACAATAAAATGATGACAGTTTTGATTTCTCTCCTCAGCAATTGTGAGAGTTGCAATAGCAACAGAGTGAACACCAGAAACTCTGCTTCTTTTTTATGGGAACAGGACATTACAAAGGAGTTGACAATCTGACAACTTTCAGTGCAAGTTTTAAATAGCTTCGAGAACCTACAGTTTGTACTTCAATTCAGAAATTCATTGTATTCCACAGAACCAGATAATGTTTGCATGAAAAGGGCTACAAACATTTTAGAAGAGTTGACTTCATTAATATTTATGAATATATTGAGGACATTACATATTGTACCAGCCCACATGCAGGGCAAGAATACAACATTTAACTGTTCACTCACTGGGATTTTATCAGACATTAACACACACCTCTGCTATGCTGCAGAGCTTGATTCTTTAGCCACCCAGGAAGGTTAGTAGCAAAGATAAATAAATCTAGTACATGCCATGAAATATCTTTGTGTAATTAGAGTATGGTCCTTAAAGGTACAGCAATAATATTCTCAGTTTATTCTGGAAACTGGCAGAAGATGCAGATTTTTGTCTGATATTTCAAATATCAGACAAAACCCACAGGTGCCACCACAGAGCTCTTCCCCAGCTCTCCAGATTCTTACCACGAAGCCTCTGTGTTTGGCTGTGACAGGGGACATTCTGTCTCCCTCATTCCTTCACATCTAGAAAAGGCAAGCTGAGAAACATTAAATTTTTCAATAGTGACAGGAGCTTGAAACAGCTAATTCACCTGCAGAGCAGTGTTCAGGCAGACCAGAGTAAAAACACTGGGTTTTTTGAAGTTTGACCAGGTGTCACCTGAATTTCAAAGAAGGAAGCACTGTTCTCCTCCCTCCTCCCAGCTGCCGAACACTGCAGATGACAGGAGCTGTTTGAAGTTTTACTTTCATTTTAAGAGCTCAAGGCACTGCTTTGCTCTCAGATCTGCAGGGAGCTGCTCTGCTCTCCTCACATGCACAAAGCCAGGCTGCTGCCCTTCATCCCCTGTCCTGGGAGCCACTGCAGGGAGAACACAGGGGGCACCCAGACCTTTGTGCTGACCCAGGAGCGAGCCAGCGGCAGCCTTGGAGCCTCAGCACAGTGTCCCCTCACCCTGCTATGATCACAAGTGAAAGAGCAAAAAATCAGCAAAAATCACTGTGCAATGAAGCACACTGCCAATGGGGGCGTGGGGGAGAAGACTCCTCCAGCCAACAACTCTTTGCCCTGTCAGGAAAATTAATCCACAAACACCAGAGGTTTATGTCCAAAAAGGAGACAGAGGAGCCCTTTTGCTTTATTCCAATAAAGGGAGAGGCCATGGGGCAATCCAATTTTTGGAGGACACAGTCTCCCTTTTATCCCAATTTCCCAGCTGCATTTCCCTCTCTCTTTCCCCACTGGCTGAGATACTTGAGATGTGCAGACTTTTCAGAATGCCTGATACTTAAGATACCGCTCTAATGTATAATCCTCTCTTTTAATTTTTAATTCTTATGGAATCTATGTTTTTTCCCCGTTGTTTCTTTCACCTTTCAATATCCAATTTCAACATCCAATATTCAATTTATCAGCAAACTTACAGTTTCTTTGTAAGGCAAATACCTTTTTTCCATTCATCAATCAGTGGAATCTTCCCCTTGTTTCCTTTATCTCTCAGTGCTAGTTTTATCTACCAGCAGACCCACAGCTTGTCTGTAAAGACAAATCCCTCATTCCTCTCTGCCCCTAAGGCTCTGTGGTGATGCTTAAGGACACTGTGGTACATCAGTCCTGGGAAGGCCCCTAAGGACAATCCTCATTTTTGTAAAGCCAGGTCCAGAGCCTAAAACACACCTGTACCTTGTTATTGCTGCCTTCTAGAACCACGTTCTCTCATGGCTCTTGGAGACACTGAGGATATATAAACCCAACTGCACTTTAGCTTCAGGATTCTGGATCTTCCCAGCCCCCAGTGATGCTGGCAGCTTCACCCCTATTTACACCAGTGGTGACACAGAGACAACCATGAGAAAGGCTCTTGCTCAAGTAAAACCCTGTGAGCACATAAACCCCCAGATTTCTGGGATTTTTAAGTTATTTGTATGTGCAGCAGCATCAGCTAAATGCCCACCACAGCTCTCCTCAAGTCAATAGGTGTGGGTTATTGCATGGTGCTGTACCAGATGACCTGACAGCAACTCGTGTGTGGCTGCACACAGAACACTTCTCAAACCAGAGCTGGAGGCTGTTCTAAACCTGATTTATAAACAGAGAGAGAAGAAACACAGAGTAGAAGTGATCTCACAGAGGACAAACAGGAAAGTCTACAGAACTATGGAAGTTCTACCTCGGTCACCATTTGATAGCCCACAGGCACAAAAATATTTTTCTTTTCCACTTCTGGGGTGAACATCATTTCATATCTTTAAAATGGGAACACATAAGTTATCTGTGTTTGATTCCAGAAAAAGAAAAAAAAACCTCTATTAGAACTCTTCTTTATACTTAATTGGTTTTATTTCCGGGAAAAATGGATATATAAAAGTCTCCTATCTAAAGAAAAAATAAAATATATATATAAAAATTAAAAATATGATTAAATGTATTCTGCCACATTATATATTTTATGCAGTAACAGAAGACAATATTTTAACAGCACTGCATTTGAATCACTCCAGAGCATTCAGCAGGAGTCAATTTATACCGCAAGAGAATAATGATGTACCTCAACTCATTTTAATTTCAATAATTGAATGAGAAATAGCAAAGTCTATTGAAAGGACTGTATTCTGGTCAAAGACTAATGAGAAAATAGTTTTGAGTCTCTGAGTCAGTGGGTGTCATGGTAACAATGCATTATCGAAATCTGATTAGTATGCCCAGCAGCTTTATAAATGATAACATGCTCTTCTAATTGTATTTCCCTTTCTTCCCCTGTGCTAAGTTTTATATTCACAACAGGTAAGAGAAAAAGGCAGCGTTCTATTTATCTGCAGGTTTAAACCTTGTCCAGCACCCACAAACTCTGACATCTGTCATGCAGCAATAGACAAATTTTCCTCCCACTTTAAAACAAGAAACCGAGCCTCCCATTTGTCTCCTCCTGTATTATGTGCAATTATTTAACTTAAATATTATCCTCTTCTTTTAAATGTAATTATTTCTAAGGATATACTCATGAAAAAGAGAACACAGTGAAAACACAAGCATCTTAAGAAAAAGCCTGTTTTTCTTAGGAGAAAGTGATGCAAGACAAGAGTAAGTGCATGTTTAATTCATCCCAGAAAGAGTGACACCTGGTTGTCAAGGTTTTGAAAAGAAGGAGGGGATTTTCTTGTGTTTAGAAGACTGTGTGTGCTTTTGGTAGCTCATTACAAGCTCAAAAATCAGGGGGAACCATGAAATTAAATAGGATACATTTTCCTCCTCATGAAGACGAGAACTAATATTGCTTCATAAAATAAACACAATGAAAATACAAGGTTGAAGGCTTAATAATGCTCCTTTTATAACCCAGCCTCAGGTGACTTGCCTGGCAGACCTTTATTATATTAACAGTAAAGAACTCTATTTAAACTGCTGCCTCGCAAATCTGATGCAAAGTAATTTCAACATACAGAAGCCCAGCCTTATCAAATGGATTTTAGTTTTGAGAGTAAAATGGTGTCCTATTTTTCAACAGAAAGACCAAAAAATCTAATTCATGTTTGCCTTTATTTCCATGACCCTTGTAATGTAAATATTTAATTTTTATTTTCAGTGTTCACTTTCATTTATTAATTCAGCTTCAAATCCATAAAATGAAAGGGCAGGAAAGCTCTTATTCTCTAGGTAAACCCAAATACTCTTATGAGTACATATGACAAATAATGTGTTATACAAGAAGTCAACTTTTCAGTATTATTAATAATGGAACCGGTTTGCCATAGTGCATGAACAGGGAGAAAATGAATCCAGCAAGACCTGAAAAGCTTATTACTCCTTTAAGATAGAGTTTAAGATGTACAAAATACTAAAAGCAATCAATCTTAAGTCAACACTGTGAAAGGCAGAGGAACATTTTGTCTACATGTTTGGGAATTCAGCAGAGAGCGCAGGCTGCCCCCGAGAACAGAGAGGCAGCAAAGCAGGCCAGTAAATGAGGGAGCTACAGCAGGGAGCAGGGAATGTTCAGGGACTCTGGGCACTCACCTGGGCCTGAAGCAGCAGCCTGAGAGCCAATCTGTGTGACCTTCCCCTGTCAAGAGGATGTTCCCATCAGGGAAGCTCCATGTCTTCCACAAGTGGTCATCGCCGCCGCTGAGCACGATGTTTTTTCGGGGGTGAAAGGCCAAGCTGCAGGAGAAAAGAAAGGCAGGTTATGTTCTGTACCACTTCCATTTTATATGAAATACCTAAGATGCACTAAACTGAGGGCAATAGCCCCAGGAGTCTGATTTTGGACTGAGCAAACAGTGATGCTTTCCAAGCTCGTGAGAATTCAAAATACGTGCTGTGGAGATGAGCTGCTGCTGTGACTGAAGAGAAAAGAACAGGACTGATTTCTGTGGAACCAGAATTGTTTTCACACTCTCTTCAAGTTCCACTTAGCACTGAAATGCTTTGAAATACTTTGTTAGATTATGTTCTAACAAACATGCAAGAGGGTAACAAGCTGCACCAACATGATTAACTTTCCCACTTACCCAAAATTATTTCAAAAAGCAGCGATGTCAGCCAGTCCGCACTTGTGCCCACAGGTGTAAAGTCTCCTAACACTGTGAAATAACTCAAATGATAATTACAGTCCGGGAGCTACAGTCAGTGCCAGCACTTCAGAGCACATTCACTGGGACTGGGTCAGAAAATTCATTTCAATTCTGTACTCAATATGTGTCCCATGTTTTCATTTTTAATATGGAGCACGCTGCGATGTTATGGAAATCATACACTTAACACGCCCCTAGACTGAAAACTCAGTTTATTTTTGATTTAGCAACTGCAGTGCAGCTTAAAATGGATCCAGGGAAGAAAATCAATCTGTTGGAAAGATAACAAGCAGTGTATTTCATATGGATTTGGTTATTTGATTTAAATCATTGTAATGCCTTACTATTTGTTGAACATCAAAAAGTTCTAGTAGTTGACTTTAGTCCCAGGAGTGGCTTATTTAGACAGATTAAATCTGGAGTTCAGAACCAAACTGCAATAATGGGGAGAGGAATCACAACCTGTGTGTGCACCTATTTCAGCTGTGCATCAGGGCCAACAGCTCCGAGAGAAAAATGCTTATTAAAGTACAATGAGAGGGAAGAGAGACAATGCTAAGCACCCAAATGGGAAAAAAAGAGAGGACTTAGAAGGCACAATGTCATAAAAATCTATTTTTTTATTAGTACCTTTCTTCTGCACTCAAATTATTTCATAAAATTCCTAAAACAGAACCACAGCATCTACTACACTGGGAAAAATAATTTCTTCTGTCAAATCCATGCTAAAAATATATTTATGTCAAGTAGCATTTCATGAGAAAACATCTATTCATACAGTTTAATGCCCAGCCTAGGAAGATTTCTACAGAATCATCAGATGAAACCATCTGCTCGAGAAAGGAGCCTGGGATTTACTCATTCCCTAGTTTCTTAGAAAAAAAAACGTTTTCTGTCTTTTCCTATAGAGGATAAACTTCCTCTGCATTTATAGGAAAAAAGAGAAGGAGGGGGTGATACTATTTAAATTCTCCAGAGATGCACAGAGAGCAGTTGTACCATTTAGACTGGCCACAACAGATATCTAGAAGAGCAAGGGGGGAATAGAGATAAAAGGAGAGAATTAAAGGCTGAGAGAAGGCACCAGTGGCCTGCAAATTACAGAAGAGCTGTCCCAGAATCCCTCTACTACAGAGACCTCTGAAGCACCAATAACCCCACTGCTATTACCTGCATGTGAATACAGCTGACATTTTTCTCCTGACCTGCTTCAGACACTTCAGATCCCCTCCAGATATTTCTGCCCTTAGTGGGGGCTGATGTAAAGCCTTTCCATCAGCTCCCTTACATTCCTCCTAAAGAAGTGCCTTCTCAGCTCCCAAGGTGCATTGTATAGCCTTAGATCACCTTCAGTTCACCTTTCATGTAGGGAAAATTTTACCTGGGGTCTTCCTCTAGACCCTGACTCTCCTCCTGAACAAACCCTACGCCCTGGCCAGGCTGCAGCTGTGCTCTCATCCATCCTGCCTCAACCTCCAGGAACATTCTGCCCACCCTCAACCCTCCCAACACACTTCCAGTCCAACTTGTGAAATGCTCAAACTTCTGCAGTGGCCAGACATTTCTATGGAGCTTTGGGAAAATACATAAAGTGAATTTCATACAGAAGAAAATATCTTGCTGTCCCTATGAAGGCTACAGATTTGTTTTTCACAGTCTTTCCTTTAAATTGCAGAGCTTTTGTAAAATGCTGCTGCCGTCCAATGTTTTTCTTCCTCCGTGCCATTTTTACAGGCACACAGTGAACACCATTTAATTAACAGCAAATTTGTGACACAACTGCTGTTGAGCTGCTTCTGAGAAAGGGAAGCCCATTCATCCAAAAGACATTCTATATGCAGCATTAATTAGGCACCCTTGTCTTCATTTCTGGCAATCCAGCATTGTATAGATTTTTGCTTCATCTCTGTTCACAGGGTCTAATTATTTCCAGCACAGAAGACTTTGGGTGGATTGGAATGGAAATCAATAATGGAACATGTGTGATAGGAACATTAGTTTTCTCCTCCTCCTCCTTTGGGATAAAGTGGGATCAGTGGAGACTCAGCCAAATAAAAAAAACAAACCCAACGAAAAATCCTCTTGGAGATTTGCTGCTGTTGAGTATATAAATACCCTTGTTTACACAACTCTCTCAGGCATTTTAAGACAATCTCATCTCTTCAGCACTTGCCATGGTAGATATATAGTACTCCCAGTAATTTGCTTTCAAAACAATCATCGATTATTTTAATTTATTTTGACTGAGCCATAAATAAAAATACAGTTTCTCCAGATGCAAAATACTTTCAGTCTCGGGATGTTCCATACTTGACCACTTCCCACACAAAATTCACATTCAGGTCAGCTGCACCCAGAGCTGCCTGGAGAACATCAACTGAGAGTTTAATACACCACTAACTTGAGGGAGGGCAGATCTCAGATTCCTGTGAAGGAAAACTTCCTGGCATCAGGGTGTGGTGGGTTGCAGTGCAAAATGCAACCAGAGCTGTGTTATTCTGTCACCATGTGTTGGAAACTGCGGCAGGAGGTGGGGTAACCTTCTGTCCATGGCCCAGCTGTTCAATCCAGCTGGGGCAGTTTCTTTATCTCTTCCAGGACCCATCCTCCCTCCAGGGACAGATCTGCTGCTCATGGGCCACTGAGTCTCACTGATAAAATTCCATCATCCCATTGGGAAATGCTCCATCCAGGGGGAGGAGCCAAGCATTCCTACCTGGATATAATCTGGGATTTGGAACACCAAGGCAGCCTTTTCACTGGATTCTCAGAGGAAAACAAGGCCCATCCATCACCACTGCACCTTCAGAGGAAACCTGCACCTTTCTCCAGGATCACTGCTCCACCAGAGCCACATCTGCCACTGCAGGAGGGCTGCAGCCACCATGGAATGGCACTGCCACCAACACCCTGACCCACAGGGGGTCAGCTTGGATTCTGACTCT
>VZTB01000309.1:339206-367077 GCA_013397245.1 Thryothorus ludovicianus | reverse complement strand
AATAAACGACCTTGAGAATGAGACCTGAAGAGTTTCTGCTCTTTTCTTCCATCTCGGGTGTGGAAAAGGACTTTGCTAGCTCGGGGAATTTCTGCAAAACAGCAGAGAACCCGACACCCTCACAGGCCTGCGGAGCCCCTGGGCCACACAGAGAGGCCTGGGGGCCCAGAAATTAAACTCCTCTAAGTACATCTTATGTTATTAGCTTTTAACAAATATTAAAATGAATGCTATATGTAGAATGCTGGAAAGCTTTGCTGTATGAATATAGTTTCTTTTATTTCTGCTGTTAACAAAACTTTGAAGTAGTAGTGGGATAAATATATTTTTCTTGGGCTACAGCATGGTGATGTAAAAAGTTTTTGGAACTAGCTCAGAGAATGGTAAAAGATAATTGGGGAATTCTTCACATTCTTGGATTATCCTGTCTGGATGAAGATGGTGGTGATGGACACCAGAGCCCCTGGGAAGGAATTTATTGATCATCTGTTACCAGAGGATCTGCGACAGAGTGGAGCCACAAGGAGCAATAAATATTGATTTACAGGATGGAATGAGGGGGGGCAGGTTGGGGGAACTCCAAGGAATAATTCTGAATAATGCATAAGGGTCTATGAATATGCAGCATGTTGGTGCATTTAAAGAAGTGTTTTCTGAGTTAGCGTGTGCTCTTGGCTAAATGCCAAGCACCTGGCTGTATTAACTTTTTGCTTTATTGTCTGTCTCTTATTGTTTTTATTAAACTTTTTAAATTTTACCAGGAAAGTGAATTTAATTTTTCACAAAACTAAACACATCACAACAGCCTAATCAATAATTTTGCCTGTTGCAACTCATCCTAACATGCTTTCTCTGAACATCATCTCTCTAATATAGTTGTTTCTACCACCTATTTTATCCTGGCTTGAGTCGCCTTGTCTCACCTGATAGCATTCTTCAGTAATAATTATAACCCTGAAATTTAATTCAGGGTTTTATTATGCAACCATAGCATAACCGAATAGCTTGCATTCCTATTTGAGGTCTTAAAATTTATCTTTTCTTGACAAAATGGAAGAGGAGAAAAATGCTTTCCATAGAGAAGATAAGAGCTAAAACAGACAAAAAGAAAGGATAAAGAAAAAAAACCAACCACGAAACAAAAGAACATAAGAAGGGGAAAACAGTCAGAGCACAAAGCTCTTATCTTTTGTTTCATTTTTGTAAATGCCCATCTGGAAGTCAGTGATAGATCTCAGTCACAGCAATGCTTAAAAAAACCCCATCCTGTCTGGTGAAATTCCTGGCTGCTTCCCAAGCTCCTATGACTCAGGATTTGAGAGGGAGAAAACTTGCTAGAATCTCAACATACCTGAAGTTAACCTCCTAGACTGCCCAGCAGACCTTGGTACACCCTACAAAATAATGAGAGAACATTCTTCCAGAGACTTGAACTTGAATCTCTAGAGGCCGAGCAACTTCCAAATTGACAGTCGAGTTTATGAACTTATTCTAGTCCCCATGCACACAGCATCTTCACTCTCAGCTGTGGGGCAGCAGCAAACATATTTATTCCTGCGAAGTGGAATAAATTCACACTCTTTCTAACTTGGCAAATCCTCAAAAAGAAACAACTTCAGGAAGTGGACTCTCCCAAAAATCTAAAGTGCCTCCAAAAATAATTGTATCAAACACATCACTCTAATACAGACACAGATGTGATAAATTCAGAATTTCCACTTTGTGGTGTTCTCTGATCCCTTTCTGTTTATCCACTCCATATGCAATTATCAAAATGCATTAATTTGTATTAACTGAGTGTTATAACCTACCCAGGTTTTACTGCATTAGCTCTGACTGTGTACATGCTGTGCCAATATAAAATCATCTTCTTAACAACAAAGTTTGGCCCTGGATCAAATCTGAGAAAAACTCCAAATTATGCTGCTGATCTGCATGTTTTCAGAGGTCTCATCCTTTAAAGACACATGCACATTCCTGAATTATGCAGTACCAGGACTACTGCCAATTTCACAGCATGTTAACTTAAAAACATCCATAATCCTGTTCACAATTGAGTCCTTAATCACATCAGGGCAAGAGGATTTTTCTAGAACCTATGTAACAACATGCAAAATGTTTATGTCATTGTGTACTGTAAACCTCTGCATCCTAACATTAAGCTTTTTATCTAGAATGTCTGTAAATAACAACGGGCATGAATCTAAATTACTTCTTAGAGAATCCTTGCTTATTCATTCTTTTGATTGTGCTTACAAGGTGGTTGATAATTGCTGCTGGCCACAGGGATAAAAAATATCACTTAGTCTACAGCATCAGCTGTTACACACTACAGAAACAGCTCCCTGCTAACCTGCCCTAAACCAGAACAGCAGGCAAGGAACAAACCACTTCCCTCCACACACAGAACCGCTGTTTATTTTAAGTGCAAATTCTAGGGGTGGTGTTTGGCTTGATTTTTAAACTTATTTAAATTGTCATAAAGTTTAGATGCTGTGAACAGAACAAGAGGCAGATTGACTAGCTGGGGAGTTTTGGTAAGACTGAGGGTGCTATTAAAGAAACCAACTTAACTCAGGAGTTGCTCGCTGTGACTGTAGCTCACCAGCTCTTATTTAATATGTATTTGAATCAATTTTTCAAGCTTAGTCAACTTATTAGGTAAGCAGCATACTTCAGGGAGAAATAATTAAGCCAAGAGCAAAAAGAATGAGAGTAGCAACAAACAAGTAGATGCAATTAAAAAGTTAAAACATTGACATCCTTTCCTAATAGCTTTCCTCTGGAGTGAAAGCTGCACTTCCGTGCCTGCAATGATTTACGCCATGATCCATACTGCCTGTCACTCACCTTTTACTGTCCCTTTATGAAAAATGTTATATCACTTCTATCAGTGAAAGGCAGCCCCCTAGGAGCATTGAATCACAGCCTCCAAAATAGCCCTGTAAGGAGATTAGCTGGGATCTGCAGCCCCTGGGGGCCAGCTCCGGAAGGGAGCACAGCTCTCAGGACAACTCTCCAGAGCAGCAGGGCAGGGACACAGAAACCCCGGGTCAGACCACGAGCAAAGCAAGTGCCCCTGTGGGGCTTCACACTGCACCTCTGCTTGGGAACCACTCATGGGCAGAGGAGCAAAGGGACAGGCAATGTTGGCAAACTTGGCTGAAACTTTCCCTACTCAACACATCCCTGTTGCCTCCTTTTTTGTGCTGTGCACTAGGTGCTTGTTGGGCAGAGAGATAATGGCTGGGCTTCCTTAGGAATAAAAAACTGCTTTTCTCAAAGGCTATTCTTGCTTGACCAGCTTGAAAAGATGCAGATTGCTTTCACAAAACCTTCTACCTGTGGCTTGGTTTGAATTAGTTTCCATCATTACTGTTAGCAATTCCCAGTCTTCTGTTGCATGGCAGCTTTTTCACAGATGATTAGAAGCAGTGTTGTGGTATAAAAGAGTTTGGAAGAAAAAGTACTTGAAACTTGCCAGTTGGTAAATTCTGTTAAATTATCAAGGTTGATAAAGGAAAATGTTTAAAAAATATAATTTGCAATTAGAGCATCAAACTAACTCAGATTTCTAAATTAATGAGAAACCAAAGCGTTACCTTTCCAAGGTCAGTTTTCTGCCAGTGTTTCTTTCTCACTTTTGGAGGCAGAGAAGGGTTTAATGCTCTGTGCTTTATTTCACTATCGTAATGCTGAAAAATGCTTCCATCAACAGAATTAATGGAAACTCTTGTGGGAGGAAAGTTACATAAATAAATAGTTTCTTCACAGTTAGGACTAAGAGGCAAAGTCAGCAGCTATGAATCACATTCCTCCTCTGGTGATCTCTGTAACCAGCTGTATGAAAGAGAAATGGATTTTGGGTTCAGAAATTCTCTAGTCCCATGATCCCAAGCTGTAGCTGCAGCTCCACAAGGCTGTGCTGAGTCTGCCCCATAGGGTGGGCAGTTTTTCCCACTAAAAGCATTCATTCCATTTTTCCAGGATATTTCAAGAGAAAAAAATTTCAAGCTGATTATTCTATTCTCATCTCCTGCACAGAGTAACAGACACATGTGCTGAAAGTCATCACCTCATCCACCTTGTGCTGAGGAAGGTACACCCAGCACAGACTTGTATAACTTCTCCTTGAAAAGTAGGCTCTACAACAGCTCTAGGTGGCTTTTTCTGGGGTTCAGACTTCGAAAAGTGTTTTGCAAAACACAACCCTCATCACTGTGAATTCAAAGAGCAAAAATTTCCCTTAATTTTTCACTCAGGAACCTAGAAAAAGTTTCCCTCTTTCTTTTAGCTTAAAATCTTTATATATCAGAGGGTTGTTACTAACATTGTCTTAACTTAGGCAAACTCAATTTTCTAAGTGATACAGTTTTCCAGAGGCTTTTTAGAAGCCATAACCAAATATGGATACAGCATGTCAACTCAGACCTCACCAGCCCTAATTTGTAGTAATTACCCAACATTACAGACACAGCATCCCTCTGCACACATTCCAGAATTCCAGAATTTATTTCCTTAGTTTGCAGCAGCAGTGTACTGCAGACCTTGTTTCTCCCCTTGGTACAACAGGTATAGCCTGTCTCAGATTTGTGTATCTAAATTCTTTTTCCTAAATATATTATGTGGCACTTCACTTAATTCGAGTTCATCTTGCTGATTTCAGACCATCTCTGCAATTTGCCGAATTTATTTTGAATTCTGATCTGATACAGAAAAGCATTTTCAGATCCTCACAGCTTGGTGTCATCTGCATACTTTATAAGCTACTCTGTATTCCACCCTTCTCACTGCTAATGAAAACACTGAACAGAACTGACTTCCTGAGCAAATTCCCAAACTGAAACAGCCTGTGGAGTTCAACCAAGAGGTTCCTGGCCCAAGCCACTGCATTAGTTTGCACTAAGACTCACCCTTTAGAAAAGAACACAATTGATTTTAAAACCCTAAATACAGGAAAAGCCACTGTTTCCTCTGCTTTGTTGTGATAGTTAATTATCCTGGTTTATTTTTGTAGAATTTTACTTTAAAATCAGGCCAGCTGCATATTAAACTCTAGTTCCTATATCAGAGAAAATATCCATAGAAAACACTGACTTTGAGAATTACAGCCTGACTTCTCCATATTCTCCAATGTCATTCTTTAGACTCCTACGGATTAATCTTCACAGGCAGTAAGAGGTTAAGGATTTCTGAATATCTGGTGAGACTTGAACAAAGCAACACTGTTTTAGGAGAATCAAATCATATTTTGTTTGCAGTTCCTGGCTCTGCTATGGAATTATGTACAATCACTCACAGAAAACTATTACCCTCTTGGGCAAAGCCAAGTCCTTGGAGACCATGCAATTTCTAGAATGTCTGCTACACAATATTTGACATATTTGGCAAATTCTCTTCCCATCTTTCCTCCCTGTTTGCTGTCCATAGGCATTACAGGGAATAAAGTAGAAAGCAAAGCTCTTCAAACTGGAAAACAAACTTCGAGAGGCCCAGATCCACACAGAAACAGGTCTCAGAATTTCCTTCAACTTCCAGCATGCAAAGAGAAAAAAAGTTGGAACAGAAGAAATAAGACTCATTTTAGGGGACACTCCCAGAGGGGAAAAAATAGCTGAAGATGTATTCCAAGTGTTGTTACTTAGAGATTCACATTTTGACAAAACCCTGAAAATATTCCTTGAAATGAACACTGACCACGCACAGAACAATCTTTATGGCTTACTCTCTCAGTTGCTATATATTCCTTTACCTCTTCCTAGACCCAAAAATTGTAACATACCAGCCCCTGAAAATGCTTAAGTAAGGTATTTCTAGCCTTTATAAAAATGCATTAAAGAACACTGACAGAAGAGTCTGGAATAATAAAAACACTTACATATAAAAATGTCTGCTGGTACTCGTGAGTTTCTCTGATACCTATGGGAGCCTTACAGCCAAGTTGCAGGAGTTATCTGAAAGGAGTTACCTGAAAGGTGCCTTCATTCTGTTTAAAATGTAATGTTTTTCATGACTTACTGGTATCTACAAAACAAACCCCTGAAGACTCAAAGTCATGCAAGCTACAAATTTTCAATTCAAAGCGTATTTGAAATAAAATGTCTTTTCCCCAGTCATATCCAAATAAAAATGATGGGATTCCAGATTTCAGTATTTCACCTTTGTTGGCATTTTCACCATCTGCTGCCATTGGCACCATCTCCTGTCATTTACAGACCCAGATTCATGTTCCAAAGTGGTTTGAAATCTCAGGATGGTCCCAACAACCCAAACGTTCTGCTGTGCCACAGATTTAGCCCATTAAGCAGCTGGCTGCTGTCAGCCAAGAATCAGAGAGCATCCAGAGCTGGGACCCACCAGGATCATGGAGGAACCCCCTGGCCCTGCCCAGGACACTCCAACAACCCCATCCTGTGCCTGACAGAGCTGTCCAGATGCTGCTGGAGCTCTGGCAGCTGTGAGGCTGTGATCATTCCCTGTACCTGACCACCCACTCCTTCCCAACATCCACCCTAAACCCCCCCTGGAAGAGCTTCACAAACCTCCTGGAGTACACAAGCACATTGCACCAAGACTTCCCAGCCCTCCACAGGACCATTTCTTCATTGGTACTGTCCATGCTGAACATCCCAACTCCTGCAAAGATGATGTTTATGAAAACCACAGAACTATGCACACAGCTGAGAAGCTACAGCAACATCAACCTCAAGGGCTGCCATTTATCCTGTCTTCATTCACTTCACACTGGGCTACAGAGAGGGAGAAACATGAGTCTCAACAAATTCATACTTTTAGAGCAAAACACAGTCCTGCTTCTAGAGCAAAACACGGTCCTGCTTCTAGAGCAAAACACAGTCCTGCTTCTAGAGCAAACCACAGTCCTGACTCCAGAGCAAAACACAGTCCTGCTTCCAGAGCAAACCACAGTCCTGCTTCCAGAGCAAAACAGTCCTGACTCCAGAGCAAAACACAGTCCTGCTTCTAGAGCAAAACACAGTCCTGACTCCAGAGCAAACCACAGTCCTGACTCCAGAGCAAACCACAGTCCTGCCTCCAGAGCAAAACACAGTCCTGCTTCTAGAGCAAACCACAGTCCTGCTTCTAGAGCAAAACACAGTCCTGACTCCAGAGCAAAACCACAGTCTTGACTCCAGAGCAAAACCACAGTCCTGCTCCCAGAGCAAAACACAGTCCTGCTTCCAGAGCAGGAATGAGAGGGACAAAAGTGCTGTGAGACTTCAAGTCATCACTCCCATGGACAGAAATGCAGAGCCCATTCATAAACAGGTGTATGGTTTTCTCACATCTTGTGCGAGACCCAAAAAAGCTGAAAATACCTCAGTTTCATTTTGCCACAACCACTTTGTGTTCCACTGCGTGTGCATCACACACCTGTTAATGAAAGAGAAAAAGTCCATATTCCTACAATTTGGCCTAGAGATAAACACTACTCCACAGAAAGTGAAGGACCTCAGAGAATCTGACCAAATACTACCAAAACCCTAGAGATTAACAGGCCTAAAGTATTTTTCTTACACATTTAAACATTAGTGTTTCATTTAGGATGCCAGAGAACTATGAGAGGGGTGCCTGCTTATTTTTGCCATGAGAGAGACCAGACTCACAGGAAGTGTTGTTATCATGCCACCTATTCTGTAAAAAGCTAATGACATCTTAGAGAAGGTGGTGGATGAACTGGGGCACCACAGCTTGCACCAAGCTGTCAGCAAAGCCTCAGATCTGTAAGATTTGCTTCTGACAAAGCACAGGTATGAAGAACGACTCAAATAAGAGTTTCCCTTTGAGAGTGAGCACATCTGCATTGCTGCACCTCTCTGCCAAGGCAGTGGCTATTCAGTGACCAGGATCTGGAATGCTGGGGGTGGAAGGTTGCCAACAGCTGCTATACAGGGATGAAAGCTCTGGATGAAATGTTGGGATACTCATTGATTATCTGCACAGGTAATAACAACCCCCTGAACTGTGCAGCAGTACCTCTGTGTGTGACCCCTGCACAATATCACCAGAAAGACCATACAAGTTGTTTGTTGAGTTTTTTTTTTCTCTTTAAATACAAGCTCAAGTTGCCTTAACTCAAAATATCGGAATATTTTGGACCAGTAAAAATAATCTCTTTGTACTAACTAAAACTCAGCTACCTGAAAGCCAATCCTTAATCAGCTTTACCAAAACAGCTGATGGAGCGCAGTTGCACGTGGCTCTCTCACACATTCCAATTTTAACATCTGTATAACACCATTTACATTTGACCAAATACACTGCAGGCTGAGCCCCCCCATCATGCCTCATAGAGCTCACCATTGCTGCAAATTTAAGAACTGCTGGGAAGCTGAGAGTGCAACAGAACTCCATAGTCTATTTGTCATAGGAAAAACAATCATCAATATGGTAATTGCAGAAGTGCAAAATGCACTTTAAAGACCAATGCTGGTAATTTTTTTTATTCCATGGAGTAGGAAAACTAATGAGGCACATCTTAGATTAGTTTAGGGTAATCCTAAAAGCAGTAAATAAAGCTTACTACGTAAGTACTTCAAAATAGATTGCTTAAAGTGAAAAACAGACAAGATTCCACTCTAATGTTACAGATGCAGAAAGAGAGGAATTTAAATCACCATTAAATGGACTATTTTTATTACCATAACTTTTTCCAATTTGGCAGAATACTTCACATCACATTAACTCCAATTTTAATATGTACCATTTTCTAGTTAAAAAAAAAAATCTATGGTTTTGGTTTTTTTAAAAAAAAATTACAAATAATAATGTCCACTGGACAGAAACACAGAGTTTTAGGGGAGCCACTCTATAAAGCTGTAGTCATCTAAAAGGAGCCTTGTCTGTTCCCCTACCACGTGGAGTTAAAAAGGCAGCAATCTCAGCAGGAACAGCTTAAGCTCTGTATCCTGAAGTGGCAACAGCACAGACAAGAAGTCCCCAGAGAGCTGAAGCAGAGCCTGGGGCAGCCCATGGCTCTCCAGGAACCAGGGCTCTCCTGCTCAGCTCCCAAAGCTCAGGGAGAGGCACCTGAGCTCTCCCTGCAATTCATGACACCAGAAAGGACACACTGAACTCCTTTTTCCATCAAAAACATACAAAGGAACAGCCAGAGCAACTCCAGGGGTCAGTTTTGCAAAACCAGTGGCTTGGGAAAAGAACCAACTCCCGCAGTGCTGTGCTGTCACACAGCCACACCTTCGATGTGCACTGCCTGTCCTGGAGCTGCCTCCTCTCCAGGCCTGCTCCAACACACTCATTTTTATCCACCACAATAATTTCCTAGTGATCTTTAAGGTCCCCTCTGACCCTAGCCTTTCTCTGGCTCTCTGATTCCAGCTCCCAAGTGGCCAGCAAGAGGCACATTTTCTAAGGGTGGTTTGGGATTTCCTCACCACAAGGGATCTCTTCACATCCCAACCCATTATTTTCCTTTGCATGTAACACGGACAGAGTTTTGCAGTGCTCATGCTTGAATCCTCCCAGCCCGGTGTTAAAGTTATTGGAACCAACAGAAATCCTTTCTTCATTTAATGAGGCTTGTACAGAGAATTGCTTAGGAGAAAAAAAAATACCATTAAAGTTCATGGGAATTTGGACTGACTTAGTATTTCAGCATATAGCACTGTGCAAACAGTTGCTTAACGTGCTTGATTCTCCCTCTGTAAATGCCACTGATCAACTCTGTGTGCCTTCCAGCAGGGAAAAAGGAAACAATACCCCATGTCCATTCCATGAAATAACTGCACTTCCAGTAATAAAATCGGGATTTATAGAAACATCTACTTTAAACTGTTTCTAAAGCTTCTGAAATATATCTGGTCTGGTTTATTTTACCCCTGCAAACCTGTGCAAATAAATGCACTCTGGCCGTTAAAGCTTTACAAGTAAGAAAATGCAGAAGGCAGCTGTACCAAAATATGCCAGTCTGATAAACCACACCCAAAATCTCTCTTAAATATCATAAATAAGGCAGATATTATGTTTGTACAATCATATAAAACAGCAGAGCTTTATAATACTCTATTTAATACTTAATCCTGCACATATACCAGGCAGAATAGAGGTATTTGGGCTCTTTCTACAAATGCTAGTTTTCTAGATAAAGCAAATATGGAAGGACATGGGTAATTGAGGGGGATGCAGAAATGGAACATCACTATGCTACTCTAAAATATGATCCTGAATTGTGCTTTAAGTTCTGACTGTGAAGAAGTCAAAAGCTTAAGTTACATGCATAACTTCAAACACACAATTAGCCCCACAAAGCAGAGCTGGACATCGAACTACACCAATTTATTTTGGTGTCAGCAGGATTAATTACATCCTTCAGCTTAACTACTGCCTTGTGTACCTATGCCACTTGTGCAGAGAGCAGCTGATACCAACCCCACCACTCAAGAGCCCCCCATTCCCACCTTCCCAGGGAGAAGATATTCCAGGTGTTGTCTGAGTTGTACATGGTGAAAGAAAAAAAGAGACATTTTATGAACCTGGAAAATCATCAATCTCACCCTTGTTATAGTCTGTGTGTTTATATATTAGCAGATCTTGCTATTGCAGCTGGCCTTCATATTTCTGTATAATAAAGTAGAATATTGAGAACAAGTATCTGAGTAATTAGCACATCAATCATGTTGTTCTTTAATATAAACCAAGTGTTAATTCATGTCTCCATAGATCCCCTCACCATAACTAACACAAATTATTAATTAGCTAACCACAAGGAAAAAAAAAAAAAACAAACAAAGCAGGGACCCACTGGAGGTACAGAAATTCCAGCACCCACAGGAGTGCTCCACCAGCCCAGGTGTGGCAGAGAATTTGCCTCTTCTCTGAGAAGAGACATACTTCTTAAAAATTAAAATCTCTTTGTTCATATCCACACTGCACACAAACCATATAGATTTATTCTTCATAATATTTATAGCCAGAGACAGCAGAAGACCATCCTTTCAGTTTTTCCCCACACAATGCAATGACCTTGTTTAGAGGCCATAAGAACCTCAAGGGATTATTACAGAATTGAAAACTGGATACCATGCTGAGACATATCCCCCTGAACAACACAGCACAGATATTTCTTCCCTAAGGGACATTACAATTTTAAATGTCATTTTCTTACTTTTGTTTCCAAAAAAGAACTATCTTCCTCTTTCTGTATCCATTACAGCAAATCAAAATTTGAATTTCAAGGAAATTGAAGATCCAGCTCATGAGAAACCATGCAACTTTTCCCCCTGGATCAGAGTATGATCAATTCACCAAACTTCCCTGTCACATGGTGGTGACATTACTCATCCTACAGGATTCAAGCAAGATTATTGATCCATTCCCCTCTATATTTTTGAAACAACTTTCTATTCTGTTCAACTTTTAACCATAAATAAAACAATTTCTAAAATTTTCCTAAGATTTTTAACTCTTAGGAAATTTGATGCCTACATTTGACTCAAAGGACACACTGGACATGTCTTTCTTTTCTTTTTTATACCTGCTACCATCCAATGGTCATAAAGCAATGGAAACATTTTTCTTCTTCTCAAAACATATTGTAAGCCAGACCAAAAACCCAGAGTCATGCAGTCAGCTGCACAGAAAAACATAGGAAAAATTCCATTTTCTAAGAAAAGCAATGGTATAAACATTTCTTTGAGAGAAGGAAGGTGAAATCACTTCTATTGATTTGGCCAGCATGATTTAGCAAAATATTCTTCCAAAACTCCTTTATACTAGGAAGATGGCAAGCAGAAAACCTCTTCCCTTTGAACATTTATCTGCAATGGCCATGACAGAATCCCTTCCTTCCTCTTCCATGTGCCATGGCAGAGCTGGCTGTGGCCCTGCTGTGGGCAGGTAACTTTGGGACTCCAGGCCTTTTCCAGGTTTGGTTCACTCCACAGGAGAAAGTCACGATCATTTTTTGTATTTTGTTCCACTGTCCTTGTGTCCTGGGTTGCAGTGCAGGCTGTCCCCAGCAGTGTGGATTCTATCCCAGCTGTTGGAATTGGGGCAGGGGGTGGCTGTGGGGTAACCCTCTGTTCATGGCCCAGCTGTTCAATCCAGCTGGGGCAGTTTCTTTATCTCTTCCAGGACCCATCCTCCCTCCAGGGACAGATCTGCTGCTCATGGGCCACTGAGTCTCACTGATAAAATTCCATCATCCCATTGGGAAATGCTCCATCCAGGGGGAGGAGCCAAGCATTCCTACCTGGATAAAAACCTGAGATTTGGAACACCAAAGCAGTCTTTTTCCACTGGATTCTCAGAGGAAGACCAGGCCCATCCATCACCACTGGACCTTCAGAGGAAACCTGCACCTTTCTCCAGGATCACTGCTCCAACAGAGCCACATCTGCCACTGCAGGAGGGCTGCAGCCACCATGGAATGGCACTGCCACCAACACCCTGACCCACAGGGGGCCAGCTTGGATTCTGACTCTGGCACTGGGTTTGTTTGTTTTTGTATCACTGTATATTTGTTTTATTTCTGTTCTCCTAATAAAGAACTGTTATTCCTATTCCCATATCTTTGTCTGAGAACCCCTTATTTCAAAATTATAATAATTTGGAGGGAGGGGTTTACATCCTTCATTCCAAGGGAGACTCCTGCCTTCCTTAGCAGACACCCGTCCTTCAAACCCAGACACCTTGATGCTTAATTAAGCAGTTACTTCTCTGCCTGAGAGATGCTGAAATCATCCTGGGGTTCAAGGAAAGCGATTCCAGCTTGCCTGAGCTCCCAGCTCCTTGTGTCATTTCCCAAAACCAAACCAAACCAATGAGTGCAGCTGAACCCCACTGAGCCTTTCCAGGGACACTGGACACATGAGCCATCCCTGCTGGCTCTCTGGGCTTACCTCAGACTGCCACAGCCCCACGAGGCACACACAAGGGCAGGAAAACACAAGGAGGAGCAGGAATGCTGCTGCAGAAGCAGTGGGAAAGGGCTGGTTGGCTTAAGGGGTCCTTATCTACCACTGTACAGGAAAAAATAGTATTGATTTGCATTCATCAAGAATGCTACCCTGGATCAAACGATCCTGCCAGTCAGGAGCAGCTGCAGGGCACTTCCCACGCCAGTGCAGTCCAAGGAAACTGGCTGAGGGCAAGGAGAGCTGCCTACAGCAGGAGGGGAACCAGGAGTGGTGTTTGTGTGGGCACAGCAGAGAGAAACTGTGTTTGTGTGGAGAGAGAAAAAGGAACCAGGGAATGAAAGGATGAGGAGGGGCCAGCAAGTTTTCACTGTAATGAGACTCCAAGGCTGGGAGCCCGGGGGCTGCAGCTCACAGGCACCACAAATACTGGGAGCAAAGGGTGAGTTGTGAGGACCTAGCAGGGCTCGTCTGGAAGCTCCTCCTGGTCTTTGCAGGTGTTGAGGCTGCCAGGAGGCATGAGGTGCCTTCACCAGCTTCCTCGAGGAAGTGTCCAAAAGCAAATCAGTAAGTGCAGGATAATGGACAAAGAAGGTCCTCCCACTGGGAAAAGGAGCACAAGTAAAACAGCAGTATGAAATTCCCTTTCAAAGGGCCAAATTCCACCCAAGCAACAACCCCACAAGGGCATGAGCAATCACCAGCTCGCAAGATTTGCCTACTAAACTCACAACTAGTCCCACACCTGCCAAAAGCAGCAAGGGAGTGGATAACACTCAGCCTGCTCACCTCCCCACCACAGCTCATAGGCAGGGACAGAAGAGAGGCCAGGAAGGAATGAACTAGAGATGCAGCCTGTGCTACCATTGCTGTTAACACCCCTCTAGCTCAGTAACTTTTGTCTATTGATCTTCATTTTTCTCCTCCCTGAGGGCTTCCAGATCCTGCTTCCACAGAAAGAGCGAAGCAGAAATACATAATATATATAACACAAATCAATTTCCAAAATATTTAATATTTTTTATCCTTTTCAGATGTGCAAAGATATCAGCAGTGAAATATTTTATACTTTTACCTCAGATTGGTTGTCAGAGGTTCTAAAAAGCCTTCTAATGCAGTTCTGCAAGCCAGGTCTTCTCTGCTGTTTGCCTTCAAATTATCAAATGATAAATGATCAGATGATGAAGGGGTTGGTTGGTTGGCTGGTATACAATTCCCTTTGAAGCAAAAAAGCTCAGCAAAAAGAATCCTATGAATAACAAATGCTGCTGTTTACCTCTGCCATTTTAGTGTATGGGTCACACATTTTTCACATTTTGCCATGTCCTAATGGCTAAGCCTGGAAGAAACATTGGGGAGCAAGAGTTTTCTGCACCATAGCCCAAAGGGTGAGAATAAGAGTGGTAAAACATTCTTTTTGCAATGACTCCATGATGCAGAAGTGGCAGCTACAACACACACATCGGGGCAGAGAAGACAAAGTACATTTCAAATCCAGAACGAAATCTGTGTGCAATCAATGCAGAAAGAACACACTGACAGATGCCCAAGCAGAGTCTCTGTAAGATAAGGAATGTGAAAAGGGCACTTTTTCAAATAAACAAAACCGTGACAGCTTTTTTTTTTTTACAAGAAAGAATTGAGGGAAAGGTAGGCCTAACAGAAAAACATTGGAAAGATGGAATCGTGTTTCACAGCAATTGACACGGGTGAGAAACGAGCCCAGGAGGGAAAGACCTCAGAATGAGAGATGCAACTGGGCTCTGTGTGCTGTGCCTTGACACTGCTGTAACAGCTCATAACTCTGACTAAATGATCTGGTATGTATATGCATACAGACACACCATACACACACAAGGAACCATCTATTTCCAGCAAGCCTTCCCTGAGCTCAGGCAAAGCACAGCACCACTGTGGAGTTCAGCTCAGCAGCAATCCCAAAGAGCTGCCCTCCTCTTGTCTCAGCTCTGCTCTTGTTCTGACATGTCCTTCAGGGGAAAGAAGGAAAAAATGTTAGTTGGGCACATAGTGCAGATTGTTAGAATCTCATCATTCTAAGCACATGAATACTCTTAAAATTGGCATGTTTCTGCCAGAGAAAAAGAGGTAGAAATGTGAAGTTTTGGATTCTGCAAGGAATTTTTTTTTCTTTTTTAGCAAGGTGCATACACACATACAGGTCATTTCCAAAGGTCTCTTGGGCATTTTTCCCTCATTGTTTATTGATTCCTGATACCTGATCACTGACAGAACTTGACAAAGGTGTCACAGAGATCCTGACACACAAACTCCCTCTACATAGAGGAAACAGTTTAACTGCACATGACATGCTGGGAGAGCATTCCCTGCGGGCTGGGGGTGAGGAAGAGGATGCAGAAGGTTTTGTAACCATGCTGCAGAGTGGCAGCAGAGCTCTGCAGGGCAAGAAAGCTGCTGGGTCACTAAATCTGCTACACTGGTGAGGGCTGGCTGGCCCATCTCAAACCAGTTGGACCCAGCTCCTGCAGATTTCAAGTGCCAGGCTTCCTGCAACTGGATATGGCAGAGGAGAACAGACACTCCCAACAGCACCTCCAATTTTATTTTCATCTCTAAACTTCTTTAAAAATTCGATTGCAAGTTGGACAGGAGACGTTTAAAATAGAAGAAATTTGTGTTTTCAAACTATTCCCCAGTGCCTAAAGCTATGGGCTGGTGTCCTAAATGTTCAATAAATATAAAAAAAACCTCAAATGCTTAATTTCCAGAAAATTTATTTCTCAGCTTAACACAGTAAATTTTCATTAATTTCTTCCCCTAGGTTAATAGGAAACAAATTACTATCAGAAAATGTTAATGGAATTTCCCTACAGTTTCTCTCTTATGTACTTATACCTGCAAAAGTTTAAATATTATAACAATATAGAAGTAGGGCGAGACAATGAACAATTTATTCTATTGTAAGCACAGTACTGCACAGGATAGATTGAAAACATGAGAGGGGAAAAAAAATCTCTCTCTGAAAGGTCTGGCTGCAACAGTTTGTTCTGTCCTTTAAAGGATCCTGAGAGTAATGACAGCATTAGATGGTGTCCTGCAGGGCTGGGAACAAATGGGTGAAGATGCAAGGTTCAGTGGAGAGGAACGTGTAGTATCAGGTAGAGAAATCAGGTCGGGAAGACAAGAGGAATGAAGTTTGGGGTGATTCATCCATAGCAGGGCAGGCAGAAAACGGCAAATCAAAAAGGCCAGCTGACATGCACTGCCATAGAGGGGCTACAGTGAAGGATTGCACATTCCACTCACACAGGATCTGCTGCTCCTCTCCCAAACCTTAGCATAAACACTACTGAGCCAAGGCACCACCCCTCCAAATCACCTCCATGTGTTGTGAGCATACTGGGATACGTTTCTAGATGTTTCTGTTTTGACCTATCCACCCACAAGTACCATTTCTAATAGACAATTTCAATGAAACAGTAACACAGGTATTTCCAAAGGCACACCGTGCTCCTTTCTGACACTGCTCCCCATTTCCATTGGTGATTCTCACAGGACTGCCAGCAGCAGAGCTGCCTCAGCCCATTGTCCCTGCTCACCTCCCAAGAGCAAAGCTGCAGGTCAAATTCACACTGGTGGCAGCAATCCTGGCTTCCAGGATTCTCCCCTGCGGGCATCAAGGGCAGAGGATCCAGCAGCACTTCACACGGGCAGGATTTGCAGTCTCCTGCTAAAAGGGTAGGTCCCAAGGGAACACATGGAATTCTGCTGTAAATGGCACCTACTTTCCCTGGTATTCCAAGAGGCAGAATTTCCTGTAAGGATCCCTAAGGGGCAGCACAGCTCCACGAAAGTGCAACCCACGTTTTACAGGGATCACTTTAATTCTGAACCTTCAAGTGCCAGGCAATTCCTAGAAAGCTGCTGTTATGGTTCCCATAGACGAAATAAGGTTTGAGAGCCTCCACAGGTTCCCACACTCAGAGAAGGAGCAGTTTGTAAATTCAGTGTCACCTAGGCTTTTACACTAAGTGACAATCAGTTTTTCCACCTGAGTCTCTGTAGGTCAAGGCAAAACTCCTGCATTTGTACAGCCAGAAGTGAGAGATATGGTCAATAAAGCAGGACGAAAAATTCCACAGTCCAAGGGTTCTCCCAGGCTCCAGGCATGGATCAGCAGCATCAAGTCCAGCTGGCATCAAGTTAGAGGGGCACTCCCAGGCTTAGTGCTGGGGCTGAGGCTGTTTACTATCTCAGGAAAGATAATCAAATTATTAATATCTTATCTGGAAAAACAGTACTAAGCTTAAACTAGAACATTTCTGTAAGTTTTCTGCTAACTAAAACGAGAATTCTCAGAATCCAATTCTCACTTCACTGCAAACCAGAAGCCATTTCACTGGCGTTAGAAGTATTCTGATGCCAGTATTCGTAAAAGAAAAGCTCCATCAATCCAAGAACTGTTACCTTCCAGAAACACAAAGCTTCTAATGACTTTCTCAGGGTGTACAGTTTGATGATGACCCCAGTGTTTTCTTGATGGCCAAACTGCAGTCTCCCTTATGAGAGACCATTTCCTCAAACTCACTTAGAGCAACATGCAGGACAGGACATGATTACCACAGCTCATCACTTTCCCTGCCACCCCATGTCCCCTCTTGTTGGGGCACTGTCAGTGACTCGGGCAAAGGAACTGCAGCCATTCCCTGTGTCCAAAGGCACTTCCAGCTCACTTAGAAACCAACCACTGCTCTAAAACAGAGGGTTCATCTTGGCTAATGGGTGCTTGACAGGTCGTTTGTCTTTAAAAAATCCCCATGTCGCTCCTGCTGCCAGTTTTACTCAGAGCAGAACTCAGTTCTGGGTCCCCCAGACTGCACGGAGGGAGGGTCTGTCCCTGCAAAGTGATGCCCAAGGTGCAAAACTCCCCAGGGGTGCTGGTGCATCTGCTCACTGATATTTGCACACACAGTCACGTTCACTGCTTTCAAAACCAGGACTGGTCCTGAACAACAACAAAACCAAACCAGATGCAGAAAGCAGAATTTTCCCTGGAGTTTTATTTTCAGTTCTGATATTCTGGTGCCCCCTATAAGCATCCACATTTTAATAATGAATGTAATGCAGGCAGAACACATTTTACACTTCAAAGAGGTGGGCCTGGAACCTGTTTCCATTTCAAAGAAAAAAGGCACAAGTAAATTGATTGTCACATAAAACCATTTTTACTGCTGTAGAAAACAAAACTACCTTAATTTGTATTTCCTCTTTGTATGGTCTGTAAACACAATCCATGGAAGACAAAGGCATTTTAAGAAGGAATGAATTAGCATAGTTTACAAAAGCCAATTAAACTATTGAAAAAACAGTCAGCATGCCACATTTTAGAGAAACTGTATTGATTCATTAAGAGAAAACTACTGGCTTATTTATGGTTAAATTCCCTTCCCTTTGTACTGGGGTATTTTCTGTCTCTCATAATAGTGACACAAAAATGACATGAGGTTTTTTTCTGATCTAAAATAATGTAACTCAAGTAGAACATTGCACTTTTGTATGTCAGAAAAGAAAAGCATGTACTCAGAAATTTCACAAATGTTAACACTTCTTACATCAACTTATTCAAATAAAAATTATGGATTACAAATGCTACGGTCTGTTTCATTAATATTAAAGCTCAGCTAAATTCATCAGACTTTCTGAGATATCTCAAAGTGGTAAATAAAAATTATATTCCATCATAATGGAAATAACTTGCAAGCTATATTTATACAGAACAAACGGCAGGAAAAGAAGGGATGGAATATAGAAAAATACCATGCCATGGGCAGGGATGCCACTCAGTGATGAGGATTAGGAAGACTTTGTGCTGCTTTCAATCACCACCCTTACAATAGTGTGGCTGAGCCTTGGCTAAATCTAAATAAAAATCTTTGGACATAATTTTGTAAGTCTTCTCAAATGACTCTAAAGAAATTGTGAAATTGTGCCCCAGCTCCCACTGACTACACTGCAATCAGAATTTCCCTCCAACTGCATCTGGTTAAGGACTGGGGAGTTCTGAATTTTTAAAACTTTGAATTAAAACCTAATCCTTTCAGAACCTGATCCACACAGGTGATGATTTTGTTCTTACAAACATTTATTAGCACAAATCTTGTTGCTCACACAGATAATCCCCTCAGGTTCAAAACCAGAAACAAATATGCTGCACTAAGGGAAAAGAGGGGAAAAGTCTGCAAAAAGGAGGAGCAGAAGATGGTCACAAATACTGATGGAGGCAATGGGAACAGAGCAGAGCTTGGGGAAAACAAAAGAGCAGACACTGAAGTGCTGGAAGGGAGGGATGAAGGCCTGGAATCCCTGCAGAACCGGTGGCACAGGCCCAGGAGAGGGACAGAAAGACACTTCTGGCAGCAGAGATTTCCTGAGACACCAAAAATGTGAGGGGGTGAATGAGGTGAAGGGAAACCAGGAAGGTGGTGGTTTAAATCTGGGCAGGTCTGAGCACTGGAGATCCCTAAACACAGAAAACCATCAGCAACCTTCTGTCAATCAAGAGGAAAAAGGACAGAGTAAAAGGAACAGAACATGAAACACAAGATACCAAGGCTAGAAATAAAAGCAGAAGAGTAATGTAAGATTAACTAAAAAAAAAAAAAAAAGGCAAAACCAAGCTTGTATTTAATATAATGAAAAAACCTGATCATTTTCTGATAGCTACAGGCTCATTATCTGAGTCTGTGAAAGCTAAAACAATTCACATCAGAAATGCCAGTACCACAAGGAGCAATCTCAAACTGGGATGAGTAGAGCCATACACTGTCATTTCCACCTCTAACTTCTCTTTTTTCTAATATTGTTATTAAATCCCTGAAACACTGATTAGGTTCTGGTCATGTGTATGACAAAACACAAAACAGACAAGAATCCTGTTCTGAGGTCTTGCACTTCCACCAGGCAGGTGTCAAACAGACATAGATGGAAGAAAATAGATGTTTTAAGTTAATTATATCCTGTGGATGATATTTCAGAACAAATCTCAGTAACAAAACCACTAAATAAATAAAAAGGGATGGGCTCAGTAAGACTCAGAAAAATTGGTTACCAAGAGAAATGCAAAGTCACTTGTTACAGTTCAAGGAAAACATGAAAATTACCAAAAGGCAACCAAATGCTACAGTATAGGCTATCTATATTTAAATCCTCACCTAATATAGATTGAAGACAACAAGAAAATTAAGACTTTCCAGTCAATGTTTAAGTGTTTCAGTCAATCAGGCTAAAATTGGAGTCTTGTTTTTCTCCCCTGTGACTCCTAAGCATCTTGTTAGATGCCATTACCAGCTAGTTAATAGCAGCAGTTTAAGTGGACCACAGAATTAATTCCTGGTACATTGAAAAATGGCAGCTATTTCATTATAAAATGTACAAGCAGTGTCACAGCCAAGCAGGAGCCCTCTGGATGATCAGGATGTTCAGATCCTGACCCACCTGTGGGTGGCTGAATCAATTCTACATCCCTGCCCTGCCAGCAGCACAACACACCTGGGACAAATCAGTGCCTGGGGGCACACAAGATCAGCAGCCACTGAATCAGTGCCCTGTAATGACACAGGCTGTTCACTGTGCTGTGTGTTCAGCCACAGCAATCTGAGTCCTGCCCTATTCCACAGCACTCCTGGGATGCCCAGCCAAGCACCTCCCAGTGAGCCCTGGATGAACATGTACAAACCATCTAAATATGGTTGGAGTCTGAGCAGTATGCCAGAAATGTAAACATTTCTGTTCAAACATGTCTTCTGGAAGTGCCAAGGCAAAGAGAGGTGCAGCTCCATTCCACCACCTTGCTGTGGTGGGCACGCAGCTTGTAACTGGGAAAGGGAGGAACAGTGGGATGGGGAGGAGAAATGGGAACTGGCTGCTTAAAAAGCACAAAGGATGAGCTGCCCGTGTTCCCTGTGACACACAAGGTTAATTAAAACAGGGCCACAGAGTTAGTACTGGGACATGCAGCTTCTGCAGTGTGACTGCTAAACTGTGAGCTCCAGCTTGGTTCCACAGCCTTTGATTTCACAGCACAGCCTGAGCTGGAAGGGACCCACAGGGAACACCAAGACTCATCCAGGGATGAAGCCATGGCCCACCCAGGGACTGCAGCCACAACGCTGCTGTTACTAGCACCAGCACCAAACAACTGAGCCCATGTCAGCTTCTCCACCTGGAAAATCACCATCAGAACTGTCTCTAGTTTTTTTTTAAGATCTGTGAGCTCCATGCTGAGGGCTAAGAAAGCTCAGCGAGATCTGGGTCTCAACCAAGTTATTCTGAAAAATATATATACATATGTTAAATGCTACAGTGATGGTATTTCCTCCTTCAGAGTGCAAAGTTATTGTTGAAATCTTGTTATTCCAAATTGACTTTGCAAGTACAAAATTTGACAATTCTTCTTCGTAATATCCACAGGGCACAAGAGATAATCTCAAAGCAAAACCTTTGAAGGAGGTTTATTAAGAACGAATTCATTCCAACTGCTAATGAGCTAATGAGGAAAAAAAATTATTAAAAAAAAAAGTTTCTATAGCAGAAATTAGTGATAAAAATGCCCAAAGGAACAACATCACATTTATCATGATGCAACAACAGCCACACACTGAGACAAACAGGGCTTGGAGGCTCAAGTGTTTTTAGGGCTGCATGCCAATTGAGGCAGGGCTTTGAAGGCAACCTCCTTCCACAACACAGGCAGACTTACAGCTTTGCTTAGAGCCAAACTGCCATAAAACAGCTCATCCCAACACACGGCCATTGGGAGCCAGAATTACGGCTTGTTCCAGACCACAGCATCACAAGAGAGCAGCAACTTCTCACCAGGACACTGCTGGATCAATGTGACATTTTACACCTGAGCTGTCTGGGTTTAATTAGAGCCTTGCACTATCTCAACGTTGGTGCTAATAGCAATATCACTAGCAAACAGGTATTGATATTACAGGGCCTGGAAAAATCCCGCTATTTACTCTTTCTAACTCATCCTGATGCAGGACATACACACGTGATTTAATCAAGCGTGGAAGAGACAATTTTCCCTGAGAGGCAGCAATCAGTTACTGCTCACTCAGACACAGAATGTCACAGGTCTGGGTTTGTTCCAAACTTTTTATTCTTCCCCGAAGAGCTAGAAGAGATTTGTGCTTTTCAAACAAATGATTGTCTGTTCTTTATAAAAAAATTACAAGCAACTCCTTACAGGATAATTACCATCTCAGTTATCTCCTCGGTGCTTTCAGCAGTACTTACTTTCTGAAATGCACATTCTAAAGGTGACTGGTGTTGAGGGGTGACATTTCTGAGGGGCCCATCCTCAAACACCTTCAACAGTTTAATTTGCAAAATCACGGCTTCGAAATCCTCTCCCAGCTGTCACTACCTCAAACCTGATATTAATCACCAGCTTTAAAAAGAAAACATGTCATTCATCTAAATAAAGCAGCATTTTGTAAATAATTAATAAGGAAATTAATAGCAGAGTGCCAACAGCAGCAGAGAATTTTCTAATTTATTTTCCTTCAATCCCATCCACCTTTCAAGCCAAGCCTAAGCAGCAATGCCAGGCTATTAGCTCAATAATACTTAGGTTAATATTTGTGCTAAGCCTCAGAACGGGCTACTGTAAATATGGCTTTGCCTAAATCTGCAACAAGTTCATAATCTCCTCTTGAGAAACCTGACTCCTTGTTTGGACTCAGTAAGAAATTTCTTCTGATTACTGTGTCTACTCAAAAAAACCCCAGCCCAATCCCCCCTTTCTCCAAGTGTTTTTTTGTGTAAATTGTTAATGTAAAGGAATCCCTTAAACCCAGCATCATTTACTGATCTTTTTAACATTTACTGATAGTTTTTTTAATTTAAAGTTAATCAGGGTCTGATTAACTTTAGTACAGCTGACACCATGCATGTGTCAGTAATAGAATGTTAACAGGGGGTGGAAGCTGTGCAATTAAAAGGAAAGGGAACACACCTGCTGTAACCTCCAAATATTGCTGGCTACACATTAAAATTTCAATGCACTCATCACTCCAGGTGTGTAAGGTCAGTTTTACAGAAGATAGGCTTCGAGTTCCTTTGCCACTCATGACAACCACAATTAAATATTCACACCAAACACTCCCTGAGTTTCTCTAGGTTTATGGTCAAAGCAGGTCAATCACATCCCTGTTTTGTAGACAAGTTCTTCTCCTGAGCAACCATTAATTTTTGAATATTAAATTAATTTTTGAATATAAAATTCTTGAGTTTTGTTGACATACAAGAACCAAAGGCAGAAGCCTCAGTCATACACCTGGATGCCATTCTGCCTTTTTTATACAAAAACCTGCTGGAAAGATGGTCCCACTGCTGCTGGCTTCGGGCTGAGCCACAGCAAAGCCCTTTTTGTCTGGATAAGCTGCTTTTTGTCTGGTTCCACAGAGAGGAACAGCACAAGGAAGTCTTGTGTCAAGCAGGAATGATGACAGAACAGAAAGAAAAAACTTTTGCTTTTAAGGAAAAACCTGGGGAGATTGTGGAGGAAAGTTCCTTGGGCTTTTACACAGGTGTAAAGAAAAATACTTTTTTTTGGTGGAAACTGAACATGGTCTATTCACGTTGACAGCTCATTCCAGCCCATATACAACAGTATTGGACTGCAGGAAGCAAGCACTCATGGAAATGAAAATTTAAATGAGTGGGATCCAGTAAAGGGCTAAAGACAAAGTTGTGAAATAATGTTACTGTTCTCTAGCATAAAACCTTCACTATTTCACCAGACTCAAAGCATGCACTCCTGCAGGAAAGAGATACATAAACAGCGAGACAATATGGAAATATTCTGAATTAATGTTCCACTCAGCTCTCACTCTTACTTAAGAGAGTCGAGATGCCAGGCTTTTACAGGATGTCAAATAAGAAAAGTCACAGGTAAAAATCATTCCACTTATATTTCAATATACCAGGAGAAATTCAGGCTTTTTGTTGTTTAGAGAACTTTCTGGATTTCTCAGGGATGGTGGCTGACAAATTTTAGTTAGACAAACTGCAGCAAACTTTCAGGAAGAACTGCAATTTGCACAGAAAAAAAACCCCAACCAAAACAACCATCTAAATTTTGTTCCTTTAGGTTTTAAATAATAATAATTATAATGATTTATTGCTGATTATGAAACCTCTGTACCTCTTGTGCTGCAACATATACTTAAATTAATACTAAACCTACCTTCACCCTTCCCTCCTTTTGCCCTTTAAAAAGCAAAGATAGTGTTGGAAATCCATCCTAATAATGACATGTTAATTATCATATCGAGAGTCCTATTTTGGCCCCACTATCACTGACTTTGTGCAGATCACAAATTAACACTCCCAGACTGCAATTTCTCATCTAGCAGCCTGTTCCTGCGTGTATATAATTTTAAATCAGGACCAAATTCCACCTTTTTCCTGGCAAATTCCTGTAATTTTTGCCAGGAAGGACTATAGAAACTGAAGGAGATGGAAACCACTGACTGTCACTTAGCAGCCAACAGTTCATCAGCTCAGAAGGCTGGTTTACAAATGAGCAAAAATCAGCACATAAAAAATCAGAGTTTGGGTTGAGACACAGTTGCTTTCATCCTTTCTGATACAAATGAAAGGAATCATGGAATGGTTTGGGCTGGAAGGGAACTTAAAGCCCATCCAGTTCCACCCCCCTGCCATGGGCAGGGACACCTTCCACTATCCCAGGTTGCTCCAAGCCCTGTCCAGCCTAGCCTTGGACACTTCCAGGGATGGGGCAGCCACAGCTTCTCTGGGCACCCTGTGCCTCAGCACCTTCACAGAGAGGAATCCCATCTTCATATCCCACATATCCCTGCCCTCTGGCAGTGGGAAGTCATTCTCCTTTGTTCTGTCCCTCCATCCCTTGCTCCCAGTCCCTCTCATCTCTCCTGGAACCCTTTAGGCCCTGGCAGGGGCTCTGAGGTGTCCCTGGAACCTTCTCCAGGTGAACACCTCCAGCTGTCCCAGCCTGGTTCCAGAGCGGAGAGGCTCCAGCCCACTGATGAATTCTACAGCCTAAAGTTGGGAGCCCCAGGGCTGGAGGCAGCTCTGCAGGTGGGGTCTCACCTGAGGGGGGCAGAGGGGCAGAATCCCCCTCCCCTGCTGCCCATTCTGTGGGATGAGCCCAGGACACGTTTGGTTTCTGGGCTGTGAGTGCACAAGGCTGGCTCATGTCCAGCCTCTCACCCAGCACATCCCAAAATCCTTCTCAGATACACACACTGTTTAAGGAACAGGCCAAAGTCATCCTCAATCAATTTCTTTACACCTATGTAATAATTTACTTATATTCTACAAGCAATAGTTACAACTATTACTAGTATATGGCAGTAATACTATTATTATACTAAGATTGCTTCTGACTTGCTAGTTGCAAGTAGCAACAAAATTATTCCAGGAGGAGCAACTCCATTGCTGGAGTAAGTTCCTTGGCTTGTATACAGATGCAAGTTGGATCTCCTTGACTCAATGATAAGCACACCAGCACCACTCTGCAGCTCTGAGAGGGGTTTTTGCTGCTCTCCTGCTCCAGCAGAGCCTCTAGGCATACAAATTGCTACAGGCTGCAGCAAATGGACCTTGCTCAAAACTTGCCACTGAAAGGAACACTCGAGAAGAATGGAAAAATTTAGCTTTGATCAAAGCCTTTAGCAGACATCACCTTTCATGTGGTCATGTAGGTGAGCAGAGCTTTCCTGGTGCTCATCCCACGATGTATTTGTGCACACCCTGCACACACCTGTGACCCTTGGATATTTCACACTTCTCTTTCTTCCCTTGCAATTTCAGTCTTAATTTCCTAATGATCTCTCTTTTTTAAAGAGCACAAAAACTGCTTCTCAGTTATGTTTTTTCTTTTATGAGGGGTATGATTCTTTCATTATTTTTAGGGGTATTATTATTATTATTATTATTGTTATTATGTCTCTCCAGAGAGGATCACAGACGTTGCCTAGTGTGGGTCTTTCCCCAGTGTACAGCCTACAACAGCACTAAGAGTGTAAATAGAAATATTTGACTTCTTCTCACACTGAGAGGAGCCAGCAGTCTCCTGTTCTGTTGCGTCCATTTTTATTTGAAAAGGAAAACATTATTGTTACAAGTCCAGCTCCTTCTTGCTTACTGTAATGGCTCTCAGCTCCTACCAACTCTGTTGGATCCCATCTTACCAAGGAACACTCCTGGGCATAGATACCTTCCACACATCATTTTTCTTCTTTTCTAACTCTGTATAGCATTTTGCCTTTTTCATTAAGTTTCAGAAAATACATCATTTCTATTCTGCCATTTTTAGGGGAACAATATGAATGTAAACAACACATATTCTTAATGACACCAAAAGTAATTTAAAACCCTCCATGAAAAATCTTTCTAGCCAGGACTAGAGGCAGCCTGTTATGTGCTGACCTTCACTAAAATCTTTTTGAAATCTCCAAATGGTTGCAGCTGCCATGGTTTCTTTTATGAGTCAACAGCCTTGTCTGATTAAGTGTTAAAAGAACCCTTCTCCTTACTGTTGAAAAGCTGTATTTCTCCAAGAGGTGTTAATTTAAATGAACATTCGAGTTTCTGTCTTTTAAAGGTTGTTATTTGCTACATCCATTTTCTGAACTTAGAACAGAAGATCCCTTTAACTCCTTTAATCTCCTTGTTAGCCATACCCATCTGTCCTTGCAAGAATCTCACAGGGCAGCAAGGTACACAGTTGGCAATTGGAAACCAACACGAAATCATTAGTTTCAAAGTCACATTTTAGCATCCTCAGCTTGAGAGAAAACACAGCTTTTCACCCTTGACTTTTGAAACTTACTTTAATTCTGACAACACTGGAAACTGTGATTACACTAAAAGCATTTAAAAACTTGAAATTAATTTTCAGATATGTATTAACAGGGCTGCTGGCCCAAAGAGGATCCCCAATTAGAAGTGAGTTTCTGAAGGGAACACAGCCGTGGGTGGACAGTGTGAGGCAGGAGCACATTACACAGGCAAACTCAGAACAGCAGGAGTTTTCCTGGTATTCATCTTACTGCAAACAAGGGAAAAAGAAAGTGTCCTGGCACAACACCCACTGCTTAATATAGCAACATCAACACTTTGAGAGTCATTCCTACTGACCCACAAGACTTGCTCATACAGACACAGGCAGCAAAACTGAGTTGCATCCACTGGCTTTGCTTGCCTGCAAATTTGAGCACCCCCATCTGCACTACAGCTTATCTTTTTAAAATAAAAACTGGCACATCTCATCAGGCCACATCCATCATGAGGAGTGAACAAGCTCCACACTGGAACAAAAAAAGAAAGCAGAAACAACAGAGCAGCACAGAACCCCTTTGCATTTGTGACTCCCAGCGCTCTCCACCGTGCTCAAGCCAACGAGGGCAGATATTAATCAGGCAGCAGAGAAGTTAAACACAAGGAAAGAGACTTTCCCCAAGTCTGGGATTCAGGAGGCTGGACTGAGTGAAGGACTCAGTGCATAACCGAGGCAATGGGAGAGATTGGCACAGATTGGAATTTACTAATTGGGGAGCAGCTGATGCAGTCACACCCCCAGAGCACCAGCCTGGACCAGAGCACCAGGAGCCACCATGGGTGGCCAGGAACCCAGCACAGCACAAGGAGGCTGGGTGTGGGAATTATTAAAAGTAAAGGATTTCAGAGAAACTGTAAAAGGCCTCAGAAACACAAGAGAAAAGACAATTTAGAATTGAGCTGAAGCTGCAAGGCTTGTGTCAGGGGTTGCAGTGCAAAATGTAACCAGAGCTGTGTTCTTCTGTCACCATGTGTTGGAAACTGGGGCAGGAGGTGGTGCAATCTTCTGTCCATGGCCCAGCTGATAAGAAACCAGCTGGGGCAGTTTCTTTATCTCTTCCAGGACCCATCCTCCCTCCAGGGACAGATCTGCTGCTCATGGG
>VZTB01000309.1:281218-339110 GCA_013397245.1 Thryothorus ludovicianus | reverse complement strand
TGGGTTTGGTTTTTCTGTATTACTGTATTTTTATTTTAGTTCTCCCAATAAAGAACTGTTATTCATATTCCCATATCTTTGCCTGAGAGCCCCTTAAATCTAAAATTATAATAATTTGGAGGGTGGGGGTTTACATCCTTCATTCCAAGGGAGGCTTCTGCCTTCCTTAGCAGACACCTGTCCTTCAAACCACGACAGCTTGTCAGGAGGAAATGCTACTTTAAAAAAGTGTTTGGAACTTGGCTAGCTTAAAACTTGAGACTGCAGAAAAATATATCTAGCAAGATATTAGAATTCTATAAGCTTTATAATGAAGTACAGTGATTGTACTCAGAGGCTCACAAGCAGTTATTCTAAGTGGGCATACGTGTACTTTTAATGGTTGGTGAAAAGAACTCTCTGTAAGCTTTTCTTTATGCTATTGGCTCAAAAGTTTTTAAAATGTAATGTAACAAGGAAGTCTTTGGTCATGGTGGGAGATGTGAGCTTTTTTATGGCTTAATAGAAACAGTTTGAGATGCAGCTTCCCTGTGACCCCATCTCGTTCATGTGCTGTACATAGAAAAGTTATAACAGCCAGCACAGAAGCTGGGGATCCTGCTCTCCTCTGAGAGGGCCAGCACAGCACAGGCAGCCAGCTG
Source organism: Thryothorus ludovicianus (assembly GCA_013397245.1). NCBI lineage: Eukaryota > Metazoa > Chordata > Aves > Passeriformes > Certhiidae > Thryothorus > Thryothorus ludovicianus. The sequence continues at coordinate 338,469 of VZTB01000309.1, read as the reverse complement.
TGAGAGGACAGGAGTAACGTGCAGGCACGTACAGCACACGTCCATGCACCCTGAGTTTGGATTTGCAGCATGTTTGGGTCTAAGAACCTGCACCCTGAGGATTTTTATACTGAAAAATGAGCCTGTGATGTTTCGTCTCAATATTTTCTTAACAAACTCATAACTAGGTGAAGCACTCCACTGATTCCACTGTTCCAACACAGCAGCAACTTCCCTGTAAACTGATGAATCTCCAATAGCGAGCAATGTTTGCCTCCCCTTCTCCACTGCCTCCCAAGAATCAAGCTGTCAAACAAAGACCAAACCTCCTGAAGATGTGCAACTTCCAAGTCAGCCAGGCAGCCAGGTGTATTTTGGCTTAGGACAAGCCAGCACAAACTCTGGGATGGTTTACAAACACACAACTGCATAAACACGTGCTAAAATCTATTTAACATTATGCTTATCTAACAATTCTCTTCCAAGCTTGGAGTGAAAGTGATAGTAAAACTAAAATGCTTTCAATGCTCCTTTTCCTTCCCCAGGATTACTCAAAAAGCAGTTGAGCAGATTGTATGAATTCTACAGAATTTAATTTAACTACACAATAAAATAAAGCAAGATGTGAATTAAAAAACAAGCACAGAGATGCAAAATAAGAACTAGTAACGTACACAGGTGAAGAAAATACACCAGAAAGTACCATGGACTTGCTAATGGGACACTTGGCTTGCACTACAACATCCCAAATCTGATGGTGCAGACACTGAAAGCTCTGAATGATGGTGCTACTTCAAACCCACCTACAGAGAAATAATTCTGAAAGCAGAAATACTGATAGCACTTGAACTTGGAGAAACTTACTAAAGCCAAACAGCTGTGCTCCTTGAAAGAGATTCTCCCTTCACTGAGATACACTGAAAGATTCAGAACTGCACAAATTAAATTACCAAATTAATTGAAATACAAATGCAAATGAAGGAATCATATGCTGATACAGTTACCAGCAATTTGCAAAGCTTCAGCTGTGAGTTGTATACACAGAGGAAAGATTTTCTCTGCCTTGTTTTTCTGCTGATGCTCTTACTGAGATTTGTCTTTATGTACACATTGTTAAATTAGATCAGTTGCTAAGTAATAAAATAAATTGCACCTTTTTTTTTTTCCCCTTCTTAGAAAGGTTTTGGAAATGTAGCTTGTAACAGCACCACTGTGGCCAGCAGGACCTGGGCACCTCCCATTGTGTGTCCAGGTGTGGGTCCCTGCATTGAGGGCCTGGAGCGTGGCCAGGGAAGGATTTGTGAAAGGGGCTGGACAGCAGGAGCAGCTGAGGGGGCTCAGAAAAGGAGGCTCAGAGGGGATCTCCTCACCCTCTCCAACTCCTTGACAGAAAAGTGCAGCCAGCTGGGGGCCAGTTGGGGTCTTCTCCCAAATAACAAGTAACAAGATGAGAGGAAATGGCCTCTTTCCTATATTAGGGAAAATTTCTTCACTGAAAGCTGCCAGGCAAGGGGTGGAATCTCCATCCCTAGAAGTCTTTAAAAGATGAGTAAATGTGCATCTCCCCTGTCCCATGCCATTCCATCACGAGTTATATTCAACAGCCTCAAGTGCAAATTCACAGCTGAGTAACCTGTACAAGCATGAAGATGATGGAAATGCATCGAGCCGGGCGAGGAATTAGTTTGTAGCTTCAAGTGTCTCTGAACACTGGAATTCCTGACTCCATAAAAGTGAGAGTTGGTGCACATTCATCATACAAGTTACCTGGAAACTGTCACTGATCACTTCAGGAGCTTGTTCTACCTGCCTAAGCCAGCACTGAAACACTGACTGATGGGTCAGTGAATGCTTTCTATTGACTACTACTATTGTACATTCTTCCCATGACCCTGAGCTCTACAGTAACTCTATGGAATATAAAATAGTGCGTTTTGTCACTATTTCAATTGATTAAAAGCATGTCTTCGTGAAAATTGGAAAAACAAAACCCAAACTAAAAATCTAAAGCAGGTAGCTAGAAGGATATTTAGAGTAACAAGGCAGAAGTCTAAAGATAGGATATCTTTAAAAAAAGGAAAAAGAAAGATTCCAAATTTCTTATTCCGCTGGTTTTTGGACTTTCCATTTCAGGATCCAAAATCAATAGTCCAATAAATCACAAAACCTATGAGACTGAAGTCATCATTCTGTGGCCTTAGCATAGACTTTGTTCTGTAATTTCATAGACACTTTGCAAGTTGCTGAGAGGTTCATGTTCTTATCACAGAAAAAATAAATTCATCCAGCTGGCTGAATTTCCATCACGGTATCTGGATGAAGTACTACCAAATCTGAGCTCAATAGAAAGGCAGTGATTATTTATAAGACACTAGACACAGTTATCACCTTCACTAAGCAAAGCAGATACATCAGAAACATGTCCTGAAATAAGGGGGGAGGAAGCAGATCTTGTATTCAAGCTGCAATTCACCTTTGGCACAGACTCACCACTCTGAGATCAGGCACTGGAGCTTTTTGATGCTGAGCAGGTGCCAGTATCCAAGTGTGGCTACTCCTGGCCTTTAAGGCTGTGCCCAGTGGAGCTGTCTGGAACAGCTCAGCAATCAGGCTGTGAGCCACCGTGGGCATTCCATGGCTCCACGCTTCCCAAGGCACCTGGGGGACTCCTGCTGACCTCGCAGAGCTGGAGGCTTTCAAAGAGCTGTTGATGCCCACAGAAGCACTGTGGTGAACCCCTTGCTTTATCTGGCTCTTATTCTCANAGCCTAAACTACCCAATTACGAGACGCCAACTAGTTTATTTTTTACTTTTAACCCTGTAACTAATCACTCATGTTCCACACTGAGGACTTTTTCAACCAATCACACAAAATCACCCAACTTGTGCAGAAGAAGAAGAATACCTAAACCCTCCATCTTGTTACATATATATGACTATATCCCAAAACTCCAAACTGTAAATCTTCCACCCTGTGAGGTAACACACTTCTATTCAACTGAACACTCACAATTTCGGTGCTATCACTCCGTTTTGGAAGCCTTTTCCATGGCCTCAGGTCAAATGCAGTGTGACTTTGAGGATCAGTCCCTGCCAGCACAGAAAGCCTGAAATCCTCTGTGTCCAGGGTTCTGACAAAGCACCTGCAAGAGCAGCATGATTTATGTGGAGAACAATGGAGGGTGGGGGTACAAGAGACACTGATGCTGCACCTGGAGTGGCCCCCACTGATGAGCTTTTGCAAGACTAATTATTCCTCACTGTTACTTCGTGTTGGAAGTTTTGTTGGTTTGGTTTCCCAAGTTTTTTTAGTGCTTCTGCTTCCTGCAGTTTTAGGAAATGTATCTTTCCCTCCCTCCCTACCTCTCCCACAGTTAAGAGTGCTGAGAATGTGCTTCTCTCCCAAGAGAAAAAGGTTCTGAAGGAAAAGCATCAAAGGTTTCTACTATGCCTCCTGCATATAAAGATTCTCTGGGATAAATTATGCCACTTTATAGCACAGAGTAGAAGCCTGGAGAAAGGATAAGTAACCAAAATTCCCTGAGAGTCTAGAAACACCATTTAACTAAGATACCTCAATTTATTGTACAACTATTTTAAGCATCACTGGGAAAATTTAATCACATTTTACAGCAAAGCAACAGAAACCCAGACATTTTGACCATTAAACTGTCTGCAACATTCCCTCTATGATCTTGCCATTATGACTGAGAAGGAAAATACTTAAGATTTTGTTTAGCACTTTTGAGGGTGAGAACACAAACACCACCAAAGGAAGATCCAGTGAGAATCCAATTTCCATACACAATTTGCTGCAGCGAGATCACCAAAGCCCAACACTTCTATTAAAAACTGAAAGCTATTCCTGCATAACCAAAGACAAAACCTTCACCATGGGAATCACCTGGAACAGCTGCAAGGTTTTGAAGCAGGACATCACACAATCGAGAGGCATAATTTGCATTTACAAGAAAAAAAAATCATCTCTCCCTTACTTTGATGTGTTAAGTGAGAAGTTAACAAGACAGTCACTTCAAAAACACCTTATTGCACTGAAGGACCTTCAATTATGCCCTCCACTGGACAAGGATTCCTCATCCCAGCATTCTCAAGTTGTTGGGTGGCACAGCTTGAAAGCCATCTGTGCTCAGAAACACCAGAGAGTCCTTTGTATGAAAAAAACCCCACTCAACTAAAAAAAAAACATGTTTCCTGTGGAATATATCCTGTAATACCTGTTCATCCACCTCCATTTAATGCACTCTTCAGGATCTGTAGGTTTTCTGTAGAGAACAGGCTACTCTTTTTTTACTACAGCTGTCGCAGTTTTTTTTCATGGTTATTTAAAGGTGGTGGATGTGTTGCTGGGGATGAGGTTGGGTGGAAGCTGTAGTAGTGATGATCCTCAAGGCTTTTTGGAACCTAGAGATTCAGTGATTCCTTTGGAAACTTACAAGATACAGTCAATTTACCCCTACAGGCTGAGTAGAACATAGAAACCACATGCATGTTTTACACCTTTTTTTTTTTTTTCTCCCATGGTCCAGTTCTGAGGAGTCACAAGAAAAGTCTGAAAATTACAATTTTGGGAAAGGGAAAGCAGAGTTATAGAACTGCACCCTAAGGCATAAACACTAAAGTGACATAAATCTCATTTTTTAATTTGTGAAGAACACAAAATGTTAAAAGCAGACTCTGAAAGGTCTTTTTATTAAAAAAAAACACAAAACCAAAACAGCCCAAATGCTGGGTTTGGTGTGGTGAGCTCTGTTACACCCTACACCCATAATTCATACATCTCACAAGTAAGCAGTCTGATTATTCACCTAAAAAAATATTTTTCACCCAAGTGGAAATTGTGAAATTATTAATTCAGACTGAAATGCAGGTTTTCTTTTTTTTTTTTTTTTGAGAAAACAGTAAGAGTATTTTACTTAGAGCCATAGAATCATGAAGGTTGGAAAAGCCTTTTATACCATCAAGCCTAACCACCACGTTCAGCACTAAACCAAGTCCCCAGGTGCCACATCCATGTGTTTTTGACCACTTCCAAGTCTGCTCACTCCACCACAGCCCTGGCAGCCCCTTCCAACACTTTACAAACCTTTCCAGGAAAATTTTTTCCCCTAAAATTCAATCCAAATCTAAATCAGCTTACAGCTCATCTAATAATTATTTACAAAGTTATCAGAATCAAAAAGATTTAGGCGAATCTTAAAATAAAATTACAGAATTTTGATTGGAATAATATTGATTATTGCTTTGGCCTTTACTCACACAAGTAAGTAAATGCAAGAACAGGAGATAATTTCTTCTTCTAAAACAAGGGGATTTGTTCTCTTCTTTTCAGGATTCTTTTACATTCCAGACTTCCTTAAAAACAAAACCCAAGAGATTAAGCCTGATCTTTACCACAACACACTTTTCTTGGAAGCAATTTCTATATTCTTAGATACTATGATGGGAAAGGTAAAAATGTTCTCTGTGTCTTTTTTTAAAATCTCCCATTTTTCATGCAGCACGTATTTCTTTTACTCCAAAAAGTGAGGAGAACTTGTAAGGAAGTTTGTAAGAAAACCAGCTGTAAAAATAAAACAAATTTCACCTGCTCTGCAATGGGCTATTTTTCATTTTCAGCACTCTGTACTAATGTAAGTCTACATGCTGTAATTTAACTAGCAACAAGTTTTACATCAAACTGACAGCCTTATTGCCCTCTCTGGAAAAGGGAAACAAAAAGGAGGTAGCTAATATGATGTATTCAAGCTTTCTGCATCTCTCCCCTGTCTTTTCAAACTTCATCTTCGTGTTGAAAGGGCCTCTGGACTTGTTAAAAAAACCTAGTTAATTATTTTTAGCTTATCACTCATTAATTGTGTCCATTCAAAGGCCATTTTCAAATTAGTCAACTTCTTAATCAAATGCTCTGTTTATAAAAATACTGGTAGAATAACCAGGATAGCAGCTTCTTTTCCTCATGTAATCTCATTTTGCTGTTCTGATAGTAACAAAACAAGGACAAATCTGATAAAAGAAAACGGACAAGGGAACTTTCTGATCACAGACTGGTTTCTTTGTTCATTTGTGTAAAACAGACAGCAGCTGCTTCATTGGCTTTTACAGGCAAACTCAGATTTAATGATACAGGTTATTTTCTGCTAGTAGCTAAATAACAGAAATAAAGGCATTTTGATTTCCAAGGAAAAGAACCTCACCACGAGGTCACTGTAAAGTGCAAGCCTAAAAGTGAAAACCTGTATAAATTCACAGTCTTGGGATTAGCTACCAGGAAAAAAGGTTACTTGATTTACCACCTCCAGCCTTTAAATAGCAACAGTGTCCCCAGAATTGTTAAAGCAAGGAGTTTCTAATATGAACAGCTACAAAAATAACAATTTTCAATATTCTCAGCAGATTGCTTCTCTAGTTTAGTCTCTCAGTTCAGTCACCCTGACAAGTCTTTGGGATGTGTTACAGGTTTCAGGGATTCTGTGGCATACTCTGGGATAGCACAGCCCAGCCAAGGCCAGATTAAATTCCCAGCCCACCTCTGGAATGAGGAGGATCTCCACAGTTCTTCATGGCCTCAGCTCATTCAGGAGTTATAACATTTATTTTTATTTTACTTCCAAAGAAACAGACTGCATTACTTACACATACAAGAGGAGGAAAGCTGTCTAAAAAAGGACAATCCCAGAAATGAAAAGAAAAAGCTATTTTCAGGCTAATAGTAATAGATGCTCTGAAATCACATTCCCAAAAGCTAAGTAGAAGTCCTAGCAAAATAGGACAAAATACAACCTTAATTCCTTTAACTGAGTGGGGCAGGAAAACAAACTATAAACACAAATATAAGAGCTGTTGTGAATTGTCACAGCTCCATTAATTTTCACTTTCCACCTGGAAATGTTCTTAGCCTGATGCTTAGATATGAATATCTGCTTTGTCTCTCTTCTACTGAATTTAAAGTAGCTGTGCTGCTAGTTCAGGCATTAAAGTTAATGTAAATTTACTTATTCTCATTTTATCTGTGAACAATGAGTGTAAACTTCTATACTACAATGCCAATCTGTTTGGGGCTTGTTTGCTTTTTAAAAAATGGAACTATAATGCAACACTGCAAATTCCTGAGCTCTCCTTTCTTCTTACAAATAGAAGAGGCACCACCTGAATGAAATGCTCTGCAGGAAAACCCTGATGTCTGTTACAACATAGGGAATAAATAGCTTTCAATTGGTGGGTTATGGAGATAATTAAGCAAAAATACTGAACCTTCAACCTTCAAGTTCATCATTAAGAAAGCCTCAGATTACTTAAGAGGGCAGATTATGTCAGATAAAGATGATCGACATTAATTTCATTATTAAGACCTTGTTATTTAGAAGAAATGTGAAGCAGCCACACAGCCTGTAACAGACTGATGAAAAATATAACAAACTGAGTGTTACTGCTTTAAAGCAAACCTGTTAGAGTGAAAAATGATCCCACCACTGTGCTCTCACCGAGGAAAATAAAATACATCTGCCCCCTCTTCACAGGTGGAAACGTGCCACCTGTGCAGCATCCAAAGAACAAAAAAGTAATTTTTAAAACTTAAAACTCATTACTGATCATAACCAAGAGTATTCTTTCAGTTTAGCCTTACTAAAGCACTGCTGCCCATAATGTCTGCCCGTGCTGGCACATCAGAGCCAGCAAAATGGGAACTGCCACCCTCCAGCTGCCAGGCAGAGACCTCCTGAGCTGGGCACACCTTCTGGGAACTCCAGCAGCCTCTGCTCCATGGGCTAATCTCCTGTTGAGCCTCTGCAAATAGCCACAATACAAGAAAGTCTTCTATGTTTGCTTCCAACATGCCTCTGGTTGGTTACAACAATAAAAAAATTGAATCAAAACAAAAACACCACTGAAAAAGCTCCCAACCCTCCTTCACTCCTGCTAATGAATTTTACACCTGTACTCCAGGCTGAAAACCCCTGGCTTACTTGGTTGTTCCATATAAAGCAGCATTTGACCAGCCCTGTTGCTCCTCTCTGGACACCTTATGGATCCAATGGATTGTCCTTGAGGTGTGAGGACCAGAACTGTACAAATTAATTCCAGCTGTTGGCAGAGAGTATCCAGTGATGTCACTGCTTTATCCTCTATTCCTCTATTAGGAATTCCTCATGTTTGATTTGCATTTCTTTACCACCATGAAGTGTAGAGCTGATGTTGTCACACAGCCCCTCATCACAATCTCAAGAACATTATTCTGAGCAGTAATGGCCAGCTCAGAGCTCAGAGTTGCTACTTGAAGTCCTGAATTATTAAGGAAATATTAAGTAAGATATTATGAATCACAGTAAGGAGTTAAGCTGCTTTGGCTCCAGTTTTTGAGTCAATATGAGCTGAACTTGGTGACTCAGTACTACTCTCATCCATTTTTTCCATACTCCCAAACCACATAATCTCTGAGGAGATATTTTGATTTAAGACAGAACTTCTGCTAAATCCCTCACAAGGAAGGATTCCTATGGGAGAACTATATGGGCACAGGTAAAAAAAATTATGCTAATACAACAAAACTATGCTTTTATTAGGAAGGGTGGGGAGGCCCTGGCTCAGACTGCCCAGAGAAGCTGTGGCTGCCCCATCCCTGGAAGTGTCCAAGGATGGGGCGTGGAGTAACCTGGGACAGTGGAAGGTGTCCCTGTCCAGAGGGTGGGATTGGATGGGCTTTAAGGCCATCTTCCTTGTCTAATTACCTATAGATTGTGTCCAGTATTATCTTTCTTGTTCTTAAGTGACCTTGCCAGCTTCCCAAAGCCATGGGCACAGGCTGCCTACACAAGCAGGGTTTGCAACTGCTTCCCCTTCACAGATCTCTGTGCAATTTAATTGCAGCAGGTGTATTTTATTTCTAGTATATTATCATTTTCATTTTAACAATTACGCCTAAAACCCATTAAAGTGTATTTGAAATGAGAAAAGAAAACCTATGAGGTATTACTGATAATGGTTTAAATATCTACAGTGCTGTAATAGCATTAAAAATCCCAATAAAAGAGGACAGTAAAAAGTAAGTTCTTGGCCTTATCTTATTAAAAGGATTAGACAAATGCTGCACAGATGGAAAACTAAAGAGATATTTATGCAAGGATATGTGAAAAAGTGTCACAGCCACAAGATTAAGAAATTAAATTTGAAGGGAGAGAGTAGGGGTGTTTGAGGAAGCATGAAAGCATAAAGAAATACTGGGGACAGAACAGCTAGGAAAACTTTCCAGAGAACCAGAGGAAATTAAGGTAGACTCCCAGCTAAGTAAGAGGGGTCTCAACAGCTTTATAGATCAAAAGAGCATGAAACCACTCACTGATAACTTGAAGCAAACAAGAATTCTTCTCCAGTAAACTCGATGGAGTGAGATAAAGATCGAACCAGGAGTGGAGCAGCCCCTTACTGGTGACAACAAGGCAGGCAATTAAATAATCAAAGTGTAACTTTGAAAAGGCAGGGTACCTTTCTGAGCACAGCTGAAGGCAGTGAGAGCTAGAGCTAAATGCAAGGCAGGGAAAAAAATGACACTGGGGACAATGACTGTAGATGATGGGAGAGATAATGCTGGAGCAGAAGAATTCATAACTGAGCGTGTGCAGATAACAAACATCACTGAGTGTGGATGGTAATGTGCTGAAGGTGGGATAAGAAGTGAGGGACACGAGAGAGTTTTCCAGGGGAGATACAGAGCTCTGCTTTGCCTTTGTTATCACAAGCTGTCAGGCCAGAAGTGCTGGAGATGCAAGATGAAACACACGCCTGAACAGAGGCAAACAAACCCCGGGCTCACAAACAGATTTGCAACTCATCTGCATAAAAATAGCACCTGACCATGTCTGAGGAGAGGAGGTCACCCAGTGATCTGATTCACAGAGACGAGACAGTCAACAGCAACACAGCATTCCTACAAACTACAGGAAGGAGCATGGAAAACATCTACAGAAATGGTGATGCAAGGAGCTCGATGGTAACTGCAGAGACAGGAGACTGTGCAACAAAAGGGAATACAAACTGACAGAAGGGTGAAGGACTGGTCTGCGTTACCTCTGAAGAAGCATGTGGCAAAGGCTGCAATCTTTGGCCAAAAAATTACATTTTAGGCTTGCTGGAGCAGTTTTCTTTTGTTAGAAACAGAAGGAAACCAGACTGTGGTGCACTTTGGAGTAAATTTGACGAATGTATTTTTAGACCATATTAATATGGAGGGGAAGTCAAAAAACAAAGGAGAAATGTGGACTAAGAGTAAGTCACAGTGAGAAAAGAAAGTATCTGGGCAGGATGAGGAGGTGGATCTGGGCAGTGAGTAGCTAAACCTTAAAGAAAACAAGCAGCAGCAGCAGTTCCTGAGAAAGAAATCTCCTCCAGTGAGCTGTAAAAGTAAATAGATGCAGAGGGAGACCCTGGCACTCAGCTGGGTTTGGCAGGCTGATGGAAACACATCAAGCATAAATGAAGTACTTGACTGTGAAGGAAGAATAACAAAAATTGAAATGAAGGGATTAGGGAGTCTGTCTGTTAGGAATACAAACTCACCTGTAGAAGGAAAACAGCAGAGCACAACAACAGCGCCAGTCAGGAGTCTGGGGGAGAAGGGTCACACAGCAGGAGGAAAGGAGGAGAAACCAGAGTTAACAGTATTAAATACAGAATCATTAAAGGTACTGGGCAAGGTGAGGAGAAGGAACTATGAGACACCCTGGAATTAAGAAAGATTAGTGACTCACTAAAAGATACTCTATACATTATAAATTAGGGAGAGGAATAACTCTGAAAAAAATGTGAGTCATGAAGAGAAAAGTCTCTCAGTGCAAACAGGTGAAACCACGAACAATCTGCTCCCTGTAAAAAATGCAAATTGTAATGTGAAACAAGGAAGGTTGGAGCAAAGGGCTAAGTAGTCAAGGAGCCAAGATGAGGGACTAAGGACTCAAACTGAAGCTAAAACCTGGGTGGGTTCTCAGATGATGTCCCAGGTGCACTCTGGAGATGCACATCAATATCTGTACCTCAGATAATGGGGGGAGCCCAAGAACAGCCCCAAGCCAGAGTGGCTCTCACGTCATCAGCCTACAAGAGGCACGATGATCAGTGTCACTCACTAGAGAGTCTTGTCTTTGGGAATATGCAGGAACTCATGTGTCAGTCATGGCATGGCTGATGGAACTAGGGAAGCTGTGCAGTTTCTGTGAGGCAATGTCCAGTTCTCTGTCTCCAAACTCCCCATCCTGCTGTTCAGTCATTCACCTTCCTGCTCAAATCATGTGTCCTGCCCTGCACTGCAAAATGAGCTTTCTTCAGAGTGAAATGTGCTGTTTGCTTCAAACACATTCTGCTAGGAATAATGAACCTGGGATTTCCAGGTGTTTTCCAATCCCAGAATGGCTTGGGCTGGAAGGCACCTTAAATCCCATCCCATCCTACCCCATTCCATGGACAGCAACATTCCAGGTTGCTCCAAGTCCCATCCAAACTGGCCTGGAACACTTCCAGGGATGGGGCAGCCACAGCTTCCCTGGGCACCCTGTGCCAGGGCCTCCCCACCCTGACAGCCAGGAATTCCCACCCAATATCCCATCTAACCCTGCCCTGTGGCAATTCTAAGCTGTCAGCCCTTGTTCTAACACTACAGCCCCTGCAATGAATGGATCTCCTCCTCACCAAAGCAAGATTCATTACAACAGCACTTCAAGGCTTAGAAAAGAAATCAGAAAGCCCTAAGCTCAAGATGCTTCAGCCATTCTCTTGAATGTCTTTGGTGACTTACCAGTCCAAATTCCCAAAACACACTGGGCCATGCCCCATCCTTCCTGAGTTACCCACAAATTTTCTTGAGGAATAGCCCCATAAAAATCAATAATCCCTAAAAAGTAAGGTGCTAATCAGCCTGAAAACGAGTCAAATAATATTGCAGTGCCTGAATTAGTGTCATACTGCAATTGCCTTGCACCAATGGGATACCAAATCCAGTTTAAGAACAAAGATCTTTTTAAATACCTGATTGCTTGTAATTCCAACCTGAAACCCATCAGGCTAGTGACAGCTCTTGTGAAGCAATTCAAGGAAAACTTTCTATTATTCTAAAATGAATCCAAATTGACACTGGTATTGAAAGATATCTCTATCACACTTTTCTTAGTTGGTAACAGACAATCTCTCTTAACATTATCTTTTTAACATTTTTTTTAAATTAGCCTCTTTGAAGATTTGCTGTAAACTATCTATTTTTTATTTTTGCTCCACTTATACACTATTTTTATTTGCTCCAAGAATAAAACCGAAAAAACATTTCTTGGAGGTTTCTCCCATTTCACTAAATGAATAAAGATCATCCCTGAGTTCCACAAACAGCAGCATTTAAAAGGAGTGATGAATAGCTTGATATATAAAAATTTAATCAAAAAACAGAAGCTGAAGATTTACACTGGTGTAAATGAACCTCATCAGTCGCTCCCAGAATTGTTGTTTAAATCACTTAGCTGTAGAGCAAGACCATACTAATCTACATGAACAAGTAGGAGAATAATTGAGGTCTTGGTGGCTGTTTAAACTGTATTTACAGCTGTTCTGCATGACTGGAGTAGTACAAAACAACTGGTGCATGCCAGCTAATCTGCCTCATTCATTCCCTCTGTATTTTGACCACTGTAATTTGTTTCACAACATTTGTGTTTTAACATAATTCTATATTGAATGTGATATAGAATCCATGAGTCAATGAAGTCATCTGGAATCTGAGCCCTTGTTTCAGCACCCTGCTGGTGAGCAGAGGGAGCAGAGGGAACACTTCCTCTATGGAATTTTATCTGTCACTACAACATGCAAGTATTAACAAGGGACGGCACACAAAGATCAGCAGCTCCTGGGGGTTTCTTCCAACTTCTAAAGGTTTCATTTCCTTCAAGTCAAGCCTGCTCTCCCTCCAGCATCTTGGTTTTCTACACTACTTGTGGTCTGCTCACTTCAAATAAAAACTGCTGCGAATCTACCAGATATTCTGGTTTTCTTCCTTTTTATTACAGCAGGGTACTCTATATTTAAAATCAGTTAAGTGCTGCCTGCCTTCTGTTCACCAGCAGGGATTTTCCTCTGAGACTGCTGTTAACTCACTCAGTGAAGTAGTTGGCTCCAAGAACACAGGGGAACAGGGCACTGAGCTCTCCCTCCCTCCCTCTCTCTCTTTGAACTCCACTGGAGAAATCAGCACAACTTAACTCACGTTTGCTCTGCTCTGGGACACCCCACAGCTGAGGGTGTTCTCCTGGAGAAGAGAAGGCTCCAAGGACACCTTAGAGTCCTTCCAGGACCTAAAGGGGCTCCAGAAGAGCTGGAGAGGGTCTGGGGACAAGGGGTGGAGGGACAGGACAAAGGAGAATGGCTTCCCATTGCCAGAGGGCAGGGTGAGGTGGGATACTGGGAAGAAATTCCTCCCTGTGAGGGTGGGGAGACCCTGGCACAGGCTGCCCACTGAAGCTGTGGCTGCTCCTGGATTCCTGGCAGTGTCCAAGGCCAGGATGGACAGGGCTTGGAGCAGCCTGGGACAGTGGAAGGTGCCCCTGCCCATGGTAGGTCCCTCTAAGGCCCTCCCATGACTTTACCACTGTTTTCTGCTCAGTATCAACTGCAAAGACCTTCTCATTGCAGTACCAGAGCAAGGAAGGACAAGATTGTTACTTTGCCAAGGCTTTTTTATTATTCCTGTAAGAGCAAAAGTCGTGAGGCTTACCTGGATATTGTTTTCTGACAGACTCAGTTCCCCTTTTACAGCTGGCAAAGAAATTCCCAGCACATTTAAACGCCTTGAGGTGAAAAATGGAAATGTATCACTGTGAAAAAGGAATCCTTCCATAATGCTTTGGGTATTAAGTGATCAAGCACATTCAGATCAAATTACTTCCATCTTTTACAAAAAATTGTACAGACAACTGATCCCTTTTCTCCCCAGCCCAATTGCACACCAGAGCTCTGTAAGGAAATACAGTGAAATCAGAGGGAAGCTGCAAAATTAATAAACCAAATGACATAAATGAAATGCCATACTACAATTGACCTTTTTGAAAGTTATCACACACTTGGTTAAAAAACCTTCTGGTTTTAAATTCAATGATTTGGAAATTGTTTTGTTAAAATACCAGTGCTCCATTTAACAATGAATTACTAACTTATTTGGGAAGCAGCCAGAGATTTTTTTCAAAGCAGCCTTTATTATTGATTAATGGAAAGTTCTGCTCACAACTGATGCGATAATACAGCCCTGAGACTCAGCTACTGGCAAACTGCTGTGTGAAGACAAACACTGCATCCTAATGGCTTCAAAAGGAAGGAGTGCTTTCATAAATGCAATTACAGAATCAGGGCCTACAACACTGCCAGTTGTTTTCAGTGCAATAGCACATTTCTCATGGCTGCACGATGTATAATGGCATTCTATATTTATATTTTAATAAAGTTGTATGTTAATTAGTCTTTCATTGTGCATTTTTTTCCCTTCTCTTTCCCCCTCTACCTCCCTTTTTTAGTAATTTCATGCCTTTATTCTTTACATATTCTAAGCAGCTCTGCAGTCAAAGTTTTATAATTTTTACCATACAGTTACTAGAGATGTCTTCTGGTTTAAGTACAGTATAAAGCCAGGCAATTTCAGATGCTATCTTAGGGCAAACAGTATTAAAAAAAAAGAGTTTTAAACACACACTGGCATATATAAATGGAAATTCTGGGGAGTTTAAAGCTCCTGGTTTAGTGACCTGCACGAGCAGTGCACTCTGTGTATCAGCGATGCAAATCCTGTGCAACAGCTGTGCTCCTCTGGCAGATTTTCAGTAGCAACTCCATAGCAGAAATTAACCCCCAAAGATGTTTAGAGGCACCTATGGACACCGTTGGCACACAGTTGGGCAGTGGCAGATCTGGCACAATCAGCTTTTCCCACACTGACACCGCCTGTCTCTGGCTCTCTCCCCTTCTGCACTAGGCAAGGATTACCAAAACCCTCTCTGGGCAGCTTCACTTACACTCCCCCAAAAATCTGGGGGTATTTCACACGCTCCTCTTGCACTGGGCAGTGCAGGGAGCAGAGTGAGCCCAGCCTGGCTGCAGCCCAGCTTAGCCCTGACCACTTGAAACACCAAGTGCAATTTGTTTTGGTGCCTGCTGGAGAAAAAGTGATTTCTCATCTTCTTTTATTCCAGAGACCTTTACAGCAGGCCAGTAATTTCTTCCAACTTTAGTTTAATTGCAACTGGAGCTGGAGGTAATTGAGAACCTAATCCGCAGGCTTTAGTAAATCTGGGGTCTTTGAGGTTGTGCTGCTGGTAAATCACTGCCTACCAATTTAAAATACAAGTCCCACTGGGAGGCGATAAATCAGAATTTTGTGGGCGAGACTATCACTTGACAACTGCAAAGATTTCACTTTCAAAATATAATCATTTAGGTGTAACAACAACATATGTTTCCTGGTAACTAAGCAAGAATTATGAGGAGATGAGTCAAAAATGCTGCACAATTAAATAACTCACCTCCCCTAACAGAAGAGACAGGGAGGTGGAAAGACCAAAGCCTATTATTAATAGTTGTTGTAGGTACCTTGGAATAGCAAGCAGAAATTGCTGAGCCATTTTAAGTTTGCAAATGAAAAGAAATTAAATAAAAAATCATCATTACTCTCAGGTTATAGTTTTGCCCACTTTGCTGTAGGTTGCTGAAGACCAGCAATAAACCACTGCCAAAGCATTTCAGTGAAGTTTAAAGCCTAAACTGTAACAGCTGAACATTAATCTGGACATATTTAAGTAAAGATGCCTTTTGCACTCCCCTCTTCTCTTTTATTCCATTGAGATCTCCAGGTTCTGGCAGACACTACAAATATATCCCTTTAATTTTTCAGATCATGACATATTGCAATAATAATAATTCTCTGTCCTCCCCCCAACATTCCTGCTGCTGTTTCAGTGAGCTCTTAGGAAAGTTCTTAGAAAAAATGCATTTATCTTTCCTTCTCTCTTTTCCAACTGCTTTTAAAAATGTCAAGTGGTTTAATTTTAAGCATACACACAACAGAAAATATTATTTAGATGTCAACCACAGCTTTCCAGAGAGGAATAATGGAGAGACATCATACAAGACCGGAAGAGATCAGTCTATTCTCTCTGGTGTCCTGAGCTCCATTTAACCTGTTGCTTCCAGTGGCACACGAGCAACTCTCCAGCAAAGAAACTGCAGTTTACTGGCACTTTTGACATCTCTTGCCTGCTTTCTCCAGCCTGGAGTTGCACATGGAGTGCATCCATGGTGATGGGTTGTGTTGGGAAGATCAGCGTGGAGTCATGGACAGGGCTTTTACTGCCTCATACAAACAAAAAAGGCAAAATAGCCCAGAGAATTATAATGCCTTTGACCTGTACCATTGCTACATCTTTAAGCACTCAAGACTTAATTCAGATGTGTGTTGAAAACTTTCACAGACAGAGACTGCCAGGTTCTGCAGACATTCTGTCCCAATGTCTGGCTGCCCTTGAGGGTGTCAAAGGTCTCTCCTTATAACCAGCCTTCGACCTCCAAATACAGAACTCCTCTTTGGGGCCTGCATTATGGAATCCTTTAACACAAAAACACATGAATGTTTTTTTCTCCAGTTCATGAGCCCAAATATACTTTGTTGGTTGGGACCTCAAGACCCAGGTTCCAGTTACTTCCATACAGGTTTCAAGGGAAAAAATTCATGCTCAAGAGCAGAATATAACTGGAAATTGCTAACTCTATTTGACATTAACATCACAATTACAGTTCATGCACTGTAGCTAGTCAATTCTCTCAGCTAAATTACTTCATCTTATTTACTAATCATCTGGAGTAGGATTCAGGATTTTATGATGATGGCAAAATGGAGATACAAGTGTGTCATTAACTCTGCCTCCATTTCCACATGCTTTTGATGAAGCGTGCTCGAACATGGAGGAAAAAAAATGAACTTGGCAACAGACTTGATTAAAAAAACCCTAGGCATTAAATTACTACAAAAAAAAAAAAGGTGGATTTTAAACTAAACACTTTCAAGGTTCATAATGTGGCCCTTTCAAAGAGGATAGGCTGGTACTGCCTATTTGAGTTGGAAAAGTTAAGGCTGTGCTGACATGCACTTCTCCCTCCCAGAATGTCTCATTGCTGCCTGTAAGCACCACCCATGCATCTCACACACCTGGATTCTCCCCACTGAGCACAATCTCTGCCCTTTTAATTTCCCTGTGATACATCTCCACCACCCTGTCTCTGTATTGCTCCCAATTCCGACTGTGTCAGGCTTTCACTCACTTTGAAAAAATATGAAGAAAATGAGTTAAGAATGTCAATACAAATTTATGGAGGTGGCACTGCAATGTCAAATCAAGAATATGGTATCAAGATGAAATACAACAGTGTCAGGATAAATGTACCAAGCTGACAGCACTGAGTCAAAATGGAGCAATGTCACTGCAGATCTACGGAAACAACGTTCATCTGTCAAAACAAAATCATGTCATTGAACATTAAAGAACAGCTTAAATAAACTGAAACGTGTAACTACTCCTTCAGATTAGCAAATTCCACCCACACTATCCTCCCAGCAGGGAAAGAAAATACAAGTGTTTGGCAGATGTGGGCAAGTAAATACTGTGATGGGATGTAATACTACAAACCCAGTTAGACTGGGAGCAGAAAAGCCTGAAAGTGCAAGGAAACTCCCAGGTGAGGACCAGCAACCAGAGGTCTAAGAGTTAAAGTGTTCCCCAAGGAACAAACCCTTGCAGGAGCAGGGACTATTCATACAGGAGCAAGTTCAGCCACCAACTCTTTCAGCTCTTCACTTTCAAGCAACTGAGGCAGAGGAAAGGCTGGGAGAATCAGGCTTGTTCAGCCTGGAAAAAAGAAGCTTTGGGGGGACGCAATTGTGGTCTTCCAGTGCCTGAAGGGAGCCTGCAAGAAAGATGAGGAGAGACTCTGGACAAGGGCCCAGAGTCACAGGACAAGGGGGAATGGCTTCAAACTGCCAGAGGGCAGGGTTAGATGGGAAATTAAGAAGAAATTCTTTTCTGCGAAGGTGCTGAGGCCCTGGCACAGGTTGCCCAGAAATTTTTGGCTGCCCCATCCCTGGAAGTGTCCCAGGCCAAGGTGGATGGGGCTTGGGACACCCTGGGAGAGTGGAAGGTGTCCAGGTGAAATTAGATGGGTTTTAAGGTCCCTTCCAACCCAGGCCATTCCATGGCTATATGTTTCCATGTCTATATATTTCCTGACCTGTTACAGGTCAGTCCCAAACATGCCATATTTGTCCTTCTTTGGCTGAAGAGCATTACCTCTCATCTCTGCTCATGATGAAGTGGACACTGTGGAGCCCCCAACGAAATGTCTTAAGAAAGCACTCAGAGCTGCAGACTTGCACTAATCCTATTCCTGGGAATAAGGTCATCATTAAACAAAATGTCAATCACTATTTTAAAGTTGTATCTTAAACTCAGGACTGCCAATTTTAAACCGCACGCAGCTAAACACAAAGCTGTATCTGAGAATTAAGAGATTATTCGATGCCACAAGAGCTGATACAAAAAAAATCACCCAAGAAACACTTTTAAAGTAGTTTTACCAATGCTAACAGCTGTATCCATCAATGCATCTTCAAAAGTGGAGATGAAATTATTGACATTAAGAGCATGTGTGCAGAAATAAATGCATTAATCAAATTCTTTGAAAGGGATGATTTTGTTTCTGGGTGTCTGGGTTCCTAGTGAATTAGAAAAGAAAATAATGCAAATGTGAAAAATGCATTCTCTCTGCCCTTCCATGGCTTTAGCACAGAAGGGTACTATGGATCAATGGAAAACTGTAAATAAAATAATCACACTTAAGGAAAAGATTTCTTATTACTAAGGGGAGAAGAATAGATAAACAAAATATCACACATCATTAAAGAATGTCTAACATTGGTGCTTATGCCAGTCTTCAGGAAACCAGTGCAAATATCCAGGAAGAGCTTGCACTGCAATGCATTCTCTTTCATTTATCACTTCCCTGAAATAACTTTCTGGCAAACGAGATTTTTATTTTCTAATAAAAAAACCTAAAATACAGAGAGAAGAAAATAAATCAGGAGAACGAAAAGTCAATGGGCTTTTCCCTGAGGCAGCCCCATGCACAGAAGTCACTGACTGCCACACTCCACGGGACGCTGGCTGGTGTTTCAAACATAGGAACACCTCGGTGGAGGCCACACAGCCACAGGCTGAGACAGAGATGTGGGGTGGCTTTGCTGCAGAGCACAGCAGTTAACCAAGCACAATGCTTACCCCTGTACATGGCCCTGATTGCAGACTGCAGCTGTTGAGGAGACACCTGCACTGCTCGGCTGTCTCCAGTGGAAGTGTTACTGATGTTGTTCTGGTCAGTATTTAACTGCATCCTCAGCCTGAGACCATGAAGATTCTCCACAGCATAGACATTAGCACTCAGTCAAGTTCCTTTCCTCAAAACTTTAGAGATTTGAAGTGTAAGTAAAGTCTGATTTGGACTCTCACTTTGTTTTCTCAAGTAGCATTGATACGAATCATGCTACTTTCCTTTAATAAGGCAGCATTATTCTTTCTTCCCTTCATCCAAAAGGATTAAGTTAATAGAAAATTCATTAGCATATTCTAACAGGGAATAGTAAAAACCTCCTAGTCAGGTAAGAAAAGGTATACAAATAGAATATTTTGCAAGCACAAATCTATACATCCTCTGTCAACTGACCCATGAGCACAAAATCAAAGAAGGTTCTTCTGAAGCTGACTGTTCCTTTGATTACTTTGGTGATGAAACATCACAGGGGATAATTTATTATGTGAATTCTTTCAGACAATAATGGACCAAAGACAAGGTAAGTGATTTTATAAACTCTGGGGATTTTTCTTCTTCCTTTATAACCATTTCTTTTCAAGTAACAGCTTGCTGCCTGATTTTGAGACCAACAGGAATCAGCAAGTTTGTTAAATAGAGATGAGGTTTTCACCACAAAAGCACAGAAAACACTTCCCTGATCCAGAAATGGGAGCAATGCACATAGACAGACACATGCTGTTGAGACCCAGAAATCCTGTTTTTCACATGCCCTTTCTGATAGAGAGGATAGCAAAGCCACAAGCTTGGCTCCAAATGCATCCCTTTGCTGAAGTCTGGGTTATTATCCAGCCTATCCCTCCTACAAATCCAAACACTGCTCCCAGGGCATGCCATGTCCTGAGCCTGTTCACTGTGCTGATCTCCAGATTTCAGGGAAGTCTTCATCACAATCTCCATCCTGAGCAGAGGATGACCAGAGTTCAGTGACTCCGTCAGACACAGGACCAGAAGCTTCCCCCAGCTGGTACCAACCCTCAAGCCCTGAAATCTTTGCTGAGAGGAAAGTGCAGTGCCCCCCACCATGGCTAGCATCTTCTAGGGCTGCGTTTTGGTGCACAGCATTCCTGGTAGCTCTTATGAAGAATGGTAATAATAAGTTTTCAGAGCTGTTGGGCCCCAAAGCTACAACTGCCCATAAATTTTAGTGCTGCAGCATTCTAACACATACATTCACTTTATCCAAACCATTACTTATTAAATACTCTGACTGGAAGGATTTCTCAGTGTTTGCCAGTTCAAGGATACAGGATGTCAGACTAGCCAAGCAGCTCTGATTCATGCAGAGCCTTTGCAGTTTGCCTTGATAAGACACTGTGAAACAGCTATTTAACACCATAAAGTTACATATTACTTAAATATTTCCCACATGTAGCAAGCACAAAAGGAAAGAGGCTACTATTTAGACTCAGGAAGAGATTTGTAATTAGATTCTGCTTAAAGATTAATTAAAACTAGCTCAACCTGCCATGTCTGCTTTTTTATTTTTCTGTCAGGCTGTGGATGGCCCAGTCTTACCAGGCAGCCCAGTTTGCAAGGGGCTGTGGAAACAAGTAGGAAAGAGCCCCCATCTCCAGGTTCTGGAAAGACACAAAAGACTTTGTGCAGAGAGAAGGAAGAAGCAGCAGCAAGATGAACATCATGTGCATAATAAGCAATTCCCCCAGTGCTACCAACACAGCTACTGAGTGGAATGATGATGAGCTCTTCCACACATGCCAAGGGCTGAGCACTGCAAGAAAAGGAAATGCCTCTCCTTCAAAAAGGAATGCTCACTTTTGCGGAGGAAAAAATGTATTTTTTCATTCTATCCAAGTCTAAACATTCATCTCCAAGTCTAAACACACCATGGAAGCAGTATCAGTTCAGCAAAGTGCTGATAAAAGACAGGAAAAGCCCTTCATAGATTTTCAGTCATTTCTCTCTGCCTTGCCCACACAGCTCCTCAGTGCCCTGCCAGCTGCTGAATCACTCTGGAGTCAGCCTGCACTCCCACAGCAGCTCAGCGAGCTTCCACTTCACAGTGAATCCTATCGACTTGGATTCCTCCTCAGAAAGAGCTCATCTAAAATCCTGAAATACTGACACCCTTCACGGATCATAATTTCACTTTATTTCTTAACTCCAAACTGCATGTTAATGGTGTCACCACACAAATCATAACCACCACAACCCCACTTGAGAAACAGGGAACAGCGTTGAATTTCAATTCCTGTAGTGCAAATCATTCAAACACTTTAACTCCAGATCCAACAGTGGTAGGCTCTCTTTTCCTGTGTTAAAGAAAAAGTATGATTATGAAATTTAAAGAGAATTTTTCTAAGATAATGGTCAGTCTAAGATTTATAATGGTTTGTACAATAAATATTTGTTCATATGAATGTCTCCAATGACCCAAGTCAAACTGCCACTTCCAAAATTCTTTTGCCAATGTGCCCAGCCCAAATTCACAATATTTAGCTGACTTTGAACGTGGTTGTTTGTACATAGTCTCCCTCCCGAAGCAAATGTGCTGCTGAAACAAGCCTGAGCTTCTGGATTGCCACATGTCCCTCGAGAAAAGGGATTGGCAAGGCAGGAGGAAAGGGCCCTCCCAGGGATGGGAAGTGCTGGAAGGACTCCCAGGCCATGGAGATGGGCAGTGGGGTGGCACCAAGGGGGGAGGAGAGAAAGAGGCTTGGGTGCTGCTGCCTCTTGAGAAATGAACTGAAAATTCAGTACTCCCAAAGGAGGCAGACAGCTGAGTAGATCACTACCAAAGCTACAGAGCAAGAACCCTGTATTCATATTGTACACTGAAAAAATGCAGCTGCCCACTCCCAAGGCATCACTGCACTTCATCTTCCTCACTGCAATGCTTTGGGCTGGGAGGGACCTTAAAGACCTTTCCACCCTCTGCCATGGGGAGGGACACCTTCCACTAGCCCAGGTTACTCCAAGCCCCATCCAACCCGGCTTTGGACATCAAGCATTATTTATTTAAATCCTGGGATTTCACCAGAACAACCAACACAGGGGCAATAGAGGACTGGTCAGCCACAAGATCTCCGGTATAGTTCACAAACAAGTGAAAAATATCTTTAGAGAGGTTTATATCACAATGAGCCACCTGCTAAATAGCCCATATAACAAAAAAACTGACTTCAGCTATTTACAACATGGTATTAAAAAGGCTTAAACTACAGCAGGTTTTTCCACTTGTACTTGATACAAGAAAAACAATTAAATTACTCTGCTCTTAATAAAGAACATCTGCACATTTTGTTATCATGACTGATAGGAGCCTTTCATTGGAAGTGTTACTGCTTCTCCTCTCATTAAGATCAAGTTCAGCCTCTGCAGAACTGCCAGCTCTGTAAAACACTTTACACAAGGGAGGAAACAAAACATGAGAGGCCAACTGTTCAGAAGATAATGTCTTCACATTGTGCTTTAGCTGTCTACAATAATTAGAAGAGCTTTGATATGTATCTCACATTTGGGTGACTTGCTTTCAGTTCTGCAGTGCTGTGAACAACTACTTAGCTATGAAAAGTGCAAGTCAGTTATGATCATTTAAAAAAGTGTTAACTGCTGTAAAAAAAGTAGCCTGTGGTTTATTTCTCACATGAAGTGTTGGGGTGTTGATGCTTAAAATTACAGCCTCAAGTTATCAGAAGCCCAGCTGAAGCCATTTTCTTGACTGGGAGATTTATCCTGGACTACATAGAAATGATTCTGGACTAAGTATTAAGTGACCCTAGGCTACCATACAGTTTCAAAACTGCAATAAAATACAGCCAGCTACCATCACCTCAACCACATCATCTGTAGTTAAATGCCTGCTTCAGAAAACCATAGAAGGGTTCCTGAGAAATGCCTCAGCTCCCTGCAGACAGGCCGGGGTTACTCTCTGCTGGGTGGGCAAGAAGAGTGCAAGTTGGAATTGTTACCTCTTGGATTCCAGTGCTCACCTGAGCCCAAGCACTACTTAAGAGATGTCAGATATCCAGGAGCACTGTAGGAAGCCATGCACTCCATCATCTGCCATGTCTGGTTACCACAGACACGTTTATCTGGCCAAAATCTGGTGCAGCAGCACAAAACACACAATCTGACACCAGCTGGATTCCATCTATATTTGTTCTCCACATTTCAACACAGAAGAGCACACTAAGGCTGTCCATGCTCAAAGGGGTTATCAGATACTCAGCAATTCAGCTGAAATACCAGTATTGGAGAGGCAGAGTTTAAACAATGGCAATATAAGATGGTTGGGTGGCACCTGGGGCAGCCTGGTCTAATGGAAGTTGTCCCTGCCCTTGCTGAAACAAGGTGGTCTTTGAGGTCCCTTCCAACCCTAACCAGTCTGTGATACTACACACTGGAAGTAGGTACAGGTTTTGAAAGAAATGCAATCACAAATGCATTTTAAAGCCAACATTCTAGTGTTAAAGGAGACTTTCTTATCTTACTACTTGCTTTGAAGAAATAGGACTCAAGTGAGTAAAGCACAGTGGATCTGGGAGATGCTGCTCCTAAGAGCTCGGAGCTTTAGGCACTGAATTCTCTGTGCCTGCTAGAAACCCTGGCAAGCAATAAATGGTGTTTACATATTCCACTAGAAGATAACTTAAGGTAATGTCAATACAGAAGTGAGATATCTTTCAAAGATCGTGCAAATGATCACGAAACTCAATAATCTTTTAAAGTCTAATCAAAGTCTCTATATTTTAAGTGATTAAAAAATGAGCAAGAACTTGGTTTTGCAACACCTCAGAAATCAATTAGCTTGCAAGGAGGTTATGTCAGTGATGAATATTGTTAATAAATTTAATTCAGCCTACAGATTATCTCTGTGTATTCTTATGTAAAAATGACCATAAAAAGGAACCCAAACATTGTGAGAAATGTACCCACATGTACCAGACATTATTCTGGATATTGAAACCGGCAAACCTGGACCTGAAAAAGTACAGTGGCAGAGGCACAGTTATGTCAAAGTAAATTATGCCCTGGGAGTGAAGGCACTGAGAGGTCACAGGACTGACAGACATCATGTTGGCTGCAGGGTCAGGAACAGCAACCAGAGCCATGAATCCTTGTCGTGGACATCAGCCCCTGGAACACCACCACTTCACAGCACTGAACGAGATCTTTTTAATTAACAATTTTACACGGACTTACTAGAGTAATCAGAAGCAAAAAAATCTACGAAAATTTAACATTTTGAATTTATGTCTTTAAGTTTTCCTTCATGCCTGAACTACCTGTTGCCACTCTGCTCTCTCAAAGTGTACTTTGGCAGCTCTTTTTGGCTTAAGCAATAAGTAAAAGAGGGAGAGGCTGAAGAACTAAGTGCACAGACAGCAACATCCTAAAAACAGCCAGGACAGCTTACAAATAAAGAGGCAGAGCTGGAAAAAAAACCATTGAAGGAAAACCTAAACCCCTTGTGCTGGCAGTAGAACAATGCTCAAGCAGAGCCACTACAAACATTTGTGGCATATCATTTGAGATAATGAGTTTATTAATTCTCTTGTAAGCTGAGTGTTAAATAGGAAATAAAATGAAAATAAAAGAGTAAGAGTATCTGAGACAGACTAGCAACAGATCCTTACTGTTATTTTACAGCTTTAACCCACAGGAGCCCACGTTCTTGCTCTTCCAAACCCACTCCTCTCCAACCCTGCTCCCTGCCCAAGCACAACCACCAAGCTCACCCTGCTCCTTGAGAGGCTCCTTTTTCCTCAGCTGATGATTAGGTCAGGCTGGATGGGGCTTGGAGCAACCTGGTCAAGTGGATTCAGATTTGAGCATTCCAAGCCCCACAATGCACCACAAAAACAGCTGGTGAAAATACTGAATAAAGAGGCATTCTCTTTGATATATTAAAACAGGGAAGAAAACAGCAAAGCCCCCAGATGTAACACAGATACACAGCTGATGGATCCATGGCTTCTGCACAATTCAGGGCTTTCAGCATGTTCTCCCAGCTGTTTCTAGTTATACATTATGCCAGAATCAGCCTGCAGTGTGGGAACACTGCAGCCCCATTTCTGCTTTTCCAGCCCAGCTCCTCCTTGTGCATAAACCTTGTATGGTATAAGACCTGTACAGGAAACCAGGGTCAGAGAACTTTCCTGGGTTAAAACCAATGAACTGCATTGGACTGGGCTCATTCTGATTTCCATCAGCCTTCAGGCCCAGTTCACAGCACAGCCACACCAAACAAGTGCAAGGCCAGTGAACAGGCTGGAAAAAGGGACTGAGAAAGAAGAAAAAGGTTTGTTCCCCTTCACAGCAGCACCAGTTAATGTCTCCCTAAAATGCCCCCACGCACTGGGATCCTTGTGTTTTGCCCAAGGTTTTTACTTGCTTGTATCTTATGTTTTTAACTGATGTTACCTACCTTGGATTTCTGAAAGATCACTGGCTTATATTTTTTTTCCCTAAGCTTTTCCTTATGTCATTCTGGCTTTGAACATGAAATAGGCATAGAAGGAGAGAGAAGAAGAGAGGAGAGAAGAGAGAGAGAAGAGAGAAGACGAGAGAGAACAATTTTCAAGAAAAGAAATATTTGCAATCCAACATTACAGAAATGAGGTTTAGGCCATTTAGTTCATCCCACCTGCTTTCTTTGAGATATTCATTTTTGCAGGGAGGAGAATTTGGACAGATAACAGGTTTTCAAAAGATTTCTTGCTACACTAATAATTCTAAAATTTCCTCTAACAGAAAATTTGATGTACATGTTTCATGGGACATAACAGAGATGCTTCTTCAGATGTTGTCTTCCAAAAGTAAAAATGAATAAAAGCACTCAGAAAATAGCTGTGAAGGACAAAAATCACCCAGACACTCAATCCAACATCAAACCACTGTATCTGATGTTGTCCCATCACAACAACACAAAAGAGTAAATAGATTATTGCTGCTCAATCTGTTTTCCGAAAATTGCTTCCCTCCACAGCCTTACTATCTTTTAGCAGCACAGTTTCCAGAGGTCTGGTGTCACAAGAAAACTGGATCTTCTAAAGATTCTTATTTTTCTGCAGCAGGGAATTTCAGAAACAGGCCTGAAAGCTGGAAGGGGCACGACGATTTGCAGATGTCCTGGCCGGCCTCACCCACCACCACCAAAGGATCATCTCTGGGGCAGAAATCACTCCTTCCACCCAGGAGGTGGACATGACTTTGTCCTGCTAAAAAGCAGGTCCTGTGCAGTCAGCACTACGCTGCCCAACTTTTACAAGGAATTCACCTGCAAATAAATGTCTTTGCAATCCTTCCAGTTGAGCATGTACTAAGCCATGTTACAGTATTAAAATGTATTCATAAGTACAGAGAAAGAAATAAACCACTTTCTATTCTCAAGTGTGATCCTGTGGAAAGCTGCTACTTGGAAAGCAACTTTCCAGTAAATCAGTCTGTCAAAATTCAGAACTGAAGTGAATTTATTTTTTTTCAGAGAATAGTTCTGCACCAAGACAGCCACATCTCCCTTCCAGTATAAAGCTATTTTCTGTTATATTCTATGCACGCAAGATGCCAGGAATTATGGAGCACAGTAAAGCTGATTGATAAACTCTTACCTTAGGTGTGGTTTGGGCTTGGATGGCTCAGGGCAGAGCTGTTATACCAAAAATTAAAACAAACCTCATAATTTCTAACACAGGATGCTTTTAGCAGATACAGACTGAACTCAGCAAAGTGCTCACATGTGGACATGGACAAAAACACCAAGTTACCTGGAAACACCTCAGCTGCCACGATTATGCCAGTCTTACCTCCCCACGTGTGAAGTCCAAGAGCAAGGAGCAGCAGAACAAGCAACCCTCCAGTGCAGCAGGCTTAGCTCTGATTTAGCTTTTCCTCAAGTATATTTTCCTTCTCTCCAGGAGGACAGTAGGTAATTGCTGTCTACATAATAATTGACAAACCCACTCTTTCCTGCTCTTCATCAATATAGAAAAGGAGCCAGTGCCAGCCCAAAGGAGACACAAGTCCTGGAACAGGCACAGCAGATGACACTTCAGCTAGGGGTAGCACTCAGGAGGGTGGAAACCCCTGAGAGGCTGGATTATACCTCTCCTTCCCACCCCAGCCTAGCCCAGAGGGTTTTTTGGGTGGACCTGTTTGGAGATCCTTCCCTCTATCCCAGCCCTGGCAGCAATGGGGGTTCCACAAAGCCTATTCATAATTTAATGAGCTTTTATCCTGCAGCCCTATCTCATCTCTCCAGAATACACCTCCTAGCAACTAACACCACCACAAGGATTTTACCTGCACCCCTTTTGCTCCCATGGATTTCTAGTTCATATTTCAGTTAAACAATTGCCCTCTCACACCCTTCCTGTAAGGCTGCTTTATGGATATAAAAGATAACGTGCCAGATTTCAAAAATTCTGCCTGTGTGATGCCTTATTATCATGTAGCTACAACTCCTGATAAATATATTTTTTCCGTAGGAGATTTTAAATTATAATAATGTTTGGCACTTACATACTAATTTACATCTTGAAAGCACTGTACAAATGTGTATCTAATTAGCCTTCCCAATTTCTCCATGAAAAAAATCTACAAGGAATTAAGATTATCAACAATCAATACTCTATTTGTTAAATCCTGATGGCCTACTTCACCCTGAGCATGAAGAAAAATACATCTGCCTCAACGACTTCACAGTATGAACTGTGAAGAATTTGTTGCAGAACTGCTGAAGGCACACATTATGCTGACAACTGAATTCAGAACCCCTTCCCCTCCCCAAATTCAGATGAAATGAAAAGCCAAAGTCAATTTTCTGATGGAAAAATCAAGTAATTTCCACACGAAAACAAAAAAATGTAGCCCCCAAACCTAAAAGTTTGTACTGGGAACAAGAAAAACAGAACCACTGGGTGCTTTATTTCACACACATACATAACGACATACAACCTTACAGAGAACAGAGCAAACACATAAATTCAATTTAAAAAAGAGAAAAATATCAAATCCGACTAACAAGGAAGAAAAACCTTATCCAAGGTCCTGAACAATCAGGCTTCAAAATAACCAAAGCTCTCTGATAGCTTTATTTACAAATTTGGTGACTGTTTTTTAGTTTTCTAACAAATGCTGATGCAACATAGAGGGTGTTTCATTAGTACTACCACAGGACCTTTTCCTGGGGTTGGATGAGAAACAAATCCTGCACCTCTCAACAGCCTTTAATGCAATTGCTGCATGCTCACTAAATTAGACACCATAGTTTCAGGAATCCATTTAAAACCAAGTAAATAATTCTCAAACTTGCAGGCATCATGTGAGACATTTATGTGTCAGAGTCAGAATTCATACTCTGTGTTTTGTTTGCTAAACCCTATAAATTAAACAGATTTGTGCAGTGTGAAGTGCCAGACCTCCTCTCTGTATGAGGATTGTAACACCAGAGGAAAAAGAATGGGATATCCTTCCTGGCAAAGTCAATATTCCAGCCTCAGGTGGGGAACAGGGCTGGAGGAGAAACATCATTTACAGGCAGATGAGATGCAGAGCTGCACATCAGGGTGGAATTCTCCCACACTAGGAAGCCAATGAATGATCCCTTTGGGGCACATCCCTGCAGCTGTTCAGCTGAACATTTTAAAACAGATTCCCAGAGCTCAGAGCTCAGCATAAAAAAAATTTCCAGGAGCTAAATCTTAACAAAAAACAAAAAAAAATCCAGATTTATTATCCTTTGTTACCTTCTGACTTCTGCTGGTATTTGAATGTTGGTGATTTCAAGTGAAAGGTGACCTGAAGGCACAAAGCCATCTGAATGGCTCATACCTGAGAATCCCACACCCTGGGAGGATTTGCCAGTGACAACAAGGTGGAATATTCATTTATGAATTGCAGCCTGTGCTGCTCTGATACCTATCCCTACCACTGGGACAAACATATTCCAACATATCTCTTTAATATCTGTTGTGAACACGGCCTTGGGAGAGCAAGGAAATAGAGAAAAGATTGTGTGTACTAAGGAGGTGTCCTGGGTTGATGCTAAATTGTATCCCCATTCGTCTGTTTAGCTCAGAAATAAGTGTTGTACCTTTAAAACTGGATCTGAGAGTGAAGGAGACGTGGTGGAATGTCTGAGGCAGTTGTTTTCTAAACATAAAATTAAGTTTTCAGCTTTCCTTCACACACGGCCTGCGCTGTCTGCAGTGTGTGGACAGCAGAAGAGAGCTCTCCTTTGCTCTTTGTTATTTTTTTGGCTGGCTGAGGCAGAGAAGTTCTCCACACTGTGGCTTTTTTCCCTTTTCCTTGGCACTGTTTGACCCTGCTCTGGTTAAACACCCAAAGGGCCCCAGGAGCTCCCACCTGTGTCCCACCGGGCCTGGCCTGGGCCCGGCCTTTCCCAGCCCTGAGGGACCGACAGCAACTGAGAGAGCTCCAGCCCCGGGAGAGACTTTCTGAATTTGGCATCTCTGGGGGCACACTGAGGGTTTATTGTTTGGTGTTGTTCATTTGTTGTGCTGGGGAGTGCTTTGTCTGTTAAATAAACAACTTTTTTCCACTTTCCTCCAAGGAAATCTTTTCTGTCCCGATTCAGCTAAGGGGAGGGGTGATTCAGATTTGGTTTTCTAGAGGGACTCCATCCAGAGGTTTGTTTTTTTTTCTCCAAAATTTGCCCTAAACCAGGACAGGAGGGCAACCAGGACACCCCAGAAGTGTGCATTTTGAGTCCCCATCCCTGGAAGGATTTAAAAGTGTGCAGACATGGCACTCAGGGATGTGCTTTAGTGGTGGGCTTGGCAGCATCGATCTTAAGGACCTGATCTTAAGGGTCTTTCCCAACCAAATGATTCTGCAGCTCAGTGATTCTGTATTTCTTGAAGATAAAAAAAACCCAAGTCACCAGAAAAAAAACCTGTAAAATAATGGAAACTTCCAAATGAGATATAGTGGCCTCCTAGGGCTCAGAGTCCTAAGGCACACCAGTTTTATCTGAAGGCAAATTTCCTAACAACTGTCATAATTCACCATCTCTCACAAACACCTTTGCACATTTTCCTCCTACTTTAAAAATGTTGAGAGATGTAACAGATTGAAACAGCTTAAGGTAATATTTAAAAATTGATTATTAAATATTTCCTAATGAAATCACTGAGCTTTTAAATTTGTTCTGCCCTGTCTCTTCCAAAACACATACTGAAAACAAAACAGCACCATCTAAAACAGAGTTAGCTCAAAACAACAATTTTCACTTTCCTTCATATAACAAATTCACTTATACAAAAACAACTGATGTGTTCTCAAAGTAAAATAGCACTTAAGAAAATAGCAAGGCTAGCCTTGTACACAGAAAGTAATTTGGGCTAAGCATAGGCTACTATTCTGAATAAAATGGTAAATGTTTAATAAATATTCCTTCCAGATTAACGGTTTCCTACTTCTTTTCATTTTGTACCTTGAATACGGTGATTCACTACTAAAAAATTTAATTTCAACATTACTACTGGATTAATTCAAAAGAACCAAGCCTAGAATTACTGAAGAGAGTTAATACAAAAGTTGAAGGGATACCAATTCTTTTGTTGTGTGTGAATCATCACACAAGCCGAGCTAAATTGAAAATATTACTTCAAGTAGTTTGACTTTGATCTCAGTTACACCAGATGTGGAATTTCATTGAGGAAAAACTTCCTCTTGCAAAACCAAACTCAATGGACCTCTGGGATGCAGGGAGCTGATCACATTACATTCTTATGTGATCTGCAGAGGAGGTTTTGCAGGCACTATTTTAATTACTGAAACTTGGAAGCCATAGAGAATTTCCCACGGAAGCTAACAAAGAGGAAAAATTCCCCTCCTCCCACAGCCTAGGAAAGGGATTGTAGGAGACAAAGAGGCCTCCCCTCCACATGAGAGATTTAGGGAAGGAATTAAACCATTGAATTGGCCTAGCTTCAGGTTTATCACTCCATCAGTGACCTTCCAAAGGACTCAGCAGGGATGGTGGGTTGGCAGCTCTCATTCCTGCTCCTGCCATTCCCTCTCCCACATTGCTTGGCTGCAGTCCCATAATGCCAGTGCCACATCTTGCCAACCATAAGGAACTTCGGTAGCTCAGCAGCTTTCATCAGGAGACAGATAACCTTCCTCTCTTAATCCACAGTGGTGATTAAACTGGATCCCAAGGTGATGCCATGGGCATAACTCCATAAAAAGGGTAAAACAAAAGAATTCTGTCTTCAGAAAAGGTTACTAAGCCCACCCCTCTATTGAAGACTGCAGAGAAAAGCCAGTGTTTTCCATCCCACAGAGCATATCAGCCTTCCAGCTTCAGGTGCAAGGCTGCAGCAGAGACTTCTCACCTCCTCATCACACCAACCTCTCCTGCCCCCTACACCTTAACACAGCACTGCATGCCAGGTGTCTGGAATTCTTTCTTGTGTTTTTAATCCAGGCCAACACAACAAGCCTCGATTTAGAAGCCTTCCTAAGTCTCCTAATACCCTGTCTGATAACTGAACATGAAACCTCAGCCCCCACAGACTAAGTGAGCACTGGAAACCAATGTTTGGTACTACAGCAGGCCAGAGACCTCTCTCCTCCACTTAGGAACTCTCCAACTCCACCTTGCAGAGCAGGTACTGATTCTTTAAACTGGGGCATTTTCTGCACTGTAGTTTTTGACATCACTAATGCCTCCTCCTCCCTCCCAATGTGGTGCAGGAAAGGACAGGAGGATGGGGAGGTTTGGGGTTTGAGAAGGAAAAAAGTGGAGGTGGCATCACAAAGCCCTTGGGGTGTTTGTGACCCCTGTAAGGTCATGTCCCCTCTGATACCTAGCTCCAGAGGAAAACCCCAAGTCATGTTGGCCGGACAACCACTCCTCTTCAAAAACGTACATTCCCCTTGGGATTTCCTCATGACAGGACCCAGGCAGGTCCACACTGGTGTGGAAACCAGACTTTCTGCTGCTGGAAGGGTTAACTCTGCCTCCAGCAGAGATGTGTGGATTTACATCAACTTCGAACCTGCAGTCTCAGTTAAGGGCTGTTTTTCCTCTTTGTTACAGAAAATATAAAACAGGGAGAGAAAGAAGATCAGATCCTGCTTCTTAAAATTCAGTATGCAATACATCTACTTGGACACAGACTCAGGCTTTTATTTCCCCAAACAATAATAGTTTAAAACAACCCAGCTACACCAAGCAGATACATCTGCACATACTGTTCATAACTTTCAGTATCTTCTCTTGGTATTGTTTGTTTCTCCTAACTCATTATTTCAGATCTAAAATCATCTTGGAAACTCTTCTGAACATAGCAAGCAGCCTTTGCTGCATCTGTAGAGCACAAGATATTCTAAGTAATAAAACACACTCATGTTAAACACGAAGAACTCCTCAGTTCAGAAGAGGAGGCATATCAACTGATTGGAGAGGCAGAGGAGTAAGCAAAGCCATCTGAGTCTAAAATGGATTTAATTTGATTTCTTTAGTCGTCCTACCATTTCCTGCATACAGACTACGTAGACTGCACAGAAACATTTAGACTTAAGGCTAGTGTGGACACATGGCTCTGGGAATCTAAAATGTAGGGTGGCACCTCAGCTTTATCCCAGGGAGGCAGTTCCATGCAGAAACTGTTTCCAAGGCAGTTCTGAGAAGGGAAGCAAAGGATATTTCTTTTGCTGCTATACTTGGAACCACTATGACACTCGAAGAAATAACAAAGGACATGGCATTCCCATTTCCTGTGCAGCAGCCTTCCTCTCCTAGACATTTTCCAAGCATTAATACATGCCCTTGGGAGTGTGGATACAGGCACATAAAAATGTAACTCCTATGACATCAAGAAATAAACCAAAAAATGCTCCCAGCTTTTATCTAGTGCATAAGACACATTACTTGAGGGTATATATGGGAGACAGAGCTAAGAATATAGCTCATTCATTATTTAAATTGGGGAATGGACTCAGAGAGGTTTTATTAATGCTCAAAGAAGTGAAAAGCCAGAATCTTCTTATGCAGACTCTATCTGTCTAAATCCTGTTTACAGCATAGACATTTGACAACACTTTTGAAGTTCTAAATTATTTCCATAGCGTAGCAGTACTTTGGGTAATTTTTTTTCCCCTTATGTATTAAAAACAATCATGAAAATATCCTTCCAAGGTCACTTTACCCAATTCCTCACATAAGATAAAATGACAAGTCCATTAATCATTGTAACAGTGAAGTATTGTAAAGTATATCTTGAGTTCAGTACCACAACTTGCAGTGAATCATCTTCAATCAATTAATAGATTACCTTAATTCAACAAAATCCAATACCTGCATTTTCCTGATTAATACCTTTTATACATCTAGAGTTCTGGTAATTATATATAGGAATTAAAGATGGATTGTACATTTGTGGATACAGAATGTGAAGGTCTGTGAGACTGGCAGAAATCTCCCTTAAAGAGAGAATTGCCATAGCCTGAGCTGTGCATATTATTAAAATTAGGATTCCTGATTCACCTGGGATGGTGGCCTAAATGCCATCAGAACATAAGGTTTGGCATCAAGATTTCTACAATATATACACTGGAGTATGTATTAGCATGTCCTCAAAGGTTTCTGTCTGGGATGGAGCATCCCAGTGCAAACTCTGCATTTCTGCTGACCTGCCCAGCGGTCCAATGGGATCAGTTTGGAGGCATCAATTTTAGCAGAAACCTAAAGCTAAAATTCCACCCAATGGGCAGCTGTCTCCAGCAGCTCAGGACAGATGATGGGTTCTGCCAAACAAACTGAGCACTCACAAGCATCTTGGGGTGAGAAAGAGCTGGGGTGAGTGCTGCCCTTTAGAGCTAGCTGTGTGCCAAACTCTCCCAAGTGCTGAGGATGACCTGGCTGCTGCCCAGGAGAGGAAACAAGGGCTGTGAATTCCCTAAGGAAATGCTGATCAGCCAAGACTGAAGAGGGCATGATGAGAGCTGAAAGCATTCAAGTGTTTAGGGCAGGAGAGCCAGAAGCAAGGTGAACACATGGCAAAGGAAACTCCAGGCAGCAGGAGAAGAGAGGGAGCTGGCAGAGAGCAGGATGGGAGCACTCAGAGCTGTCTGTGCCAGAGGATGGAGACATGCATAGATGAGCCTTTGTCCTGCAGCAATAGAGCCCTGACTCCAAGTGAGAGAACTTCCTTCTGTGGATTGCGATTAAATCCCACTACACTGAAGCTCAGGAGAATTCAGCAGTGCTGTCATGGGCTGCAGTGCAAAATGTAACCCAAAAAGAAAAAAAAAAGTGTGTTATTCTGTCATCATTTGTTGGAACTGGGTGGAGGGTGGTGTAACCTTCTGTCCATGGCCCAGCTGATAAGGAATCAGCTGGGGCAGTTTCTTTATCTCTTCCAGACCCATCCTCCCTCCAGGGACAGATCTGCTGCTCATGGGCCACTGAGTCTCACTGATAAAATTCCATCATCCCATTGGGAAATGCTCCATCCAGGGGGAGGAGCCAAGCATTCCTACCTGGATAAAAACCTGAGATTTGGAACACCAAGGCAGCCTTTTCACTGGATTCCCAGAGGAAGCCCAGGCCCATCCATCACCACTGCACCTTCAGAGGAAACCTGCACCTTTCTCCAGGATCACTGCTCCACCAGAGCCACATCTGCCACTGCAGGAGGGCTGCAGCCACCATGGAATGGCACTGCCACCAACACCCTGACCCACAGGGGGTCAGCTTGGATTCTGACTCTCTCACTGGGTTTGTTTGTTTTGCAATACTGCATGCTTGCTTTATTTTAGTTCTTCTAATAAAGAACTGTTATTCCTATCCCCATATCTTTGCCTGAGAGCCCCTTAATTTCAAAATTATAATAATTTGGAGGGAGGGGTTTCCATCCTTCATTCCAAGGGAGGTTCCTGCCTTCCTTAGCAGACACGTGTCATTAAATCACAACAAGCACTCAGAGAATGATCAGCACACTGGAAATGACAGTTCTGCCTGACACTGAACCTTTCCATGCTGGGCAGCAGCAGGAGCTGGGACACTGGGAAAACACAACTATGATGGCAGTGCTAAGTGTCACAGCTGGGGGCAGTTCTAAACTTGATTGTACAATCAGGGACTTTGCTGTGGCAGTTTAGCTGCAGTGTGAAGGATTCCCAGTAGGCTGCCCAAGAAAATGGGCACCAATCAAACATTTATCCCGATGTAAAGCTCACACTGCTGGCATTCAAACCACCCTCTTCCACACAGGCTTCCTTCAGTGCACCCAACCCAGCCATCACTGGAGGCAAGGCAGACACATTTCTAGTTCTTTCTGACTTGTAGCCATGCATTTAACTGGTGAAAGCATGGTGATTTGAAACTATACACCAAAACACACAAAAATTCTACAGTGTGAACACACAGAGGGCTAAAGAGACCTGGGGAAACTCCAGCCTGTGCACCTCAGGTATTTCACTGTAAAATACCTTCAGTGTTACTGAGATTTGGAACAGAAGCCAGGTCCAAGATAACCTTAACATGGACAGGAGTTTGAATTTACTGGGAAAAAAACCAAACTAGAGATTCAGACAATGAACTTCAGTGAAACTCTGGAGTTAACAAGAAGGACAAAACCAAGGTTATACTTTGTATTACAGAAACTATTTTCTTCACTCTCATGCATGCAAATGTTTTTCTTGGGCAAGTATCTGACTTCCAAGTAAACATAGTCTACCAAAACAAACAGAATTTTTCTAATTGATTAGACTTTCAGATTTTTCACATTTTCCTACCCCAACAAAATTCGCATTAACAAGGCAATGTACTATCAAAATAGCCATATCAATATTAATAACATGAAAATGAAAAGGAAATTTAATGTTCTAAACTCTTAGAATTATCTAATCAGTAAGTAAAATTCTATTATGCCACTTTAATGAAGATATTATACCCTCATTTTCCTTGGATGCTCACAATCCTAATTACTGCATGTGTGGGTGAGTCCTAGAATTATTTCTAATAGACGTTAGTATATGTATTGGTTCTCCATAGGCAATAGCATATAAATAAAAAAGCCACCTCCCATCAGCAGATAAAGAAAAGTAGAGACAGAAACTATTACAACAAAACAAAGCAACTCTAAAGAGAGAATTTAACAGAACTTAAATCTCATTCTTTTATCTAAGCCCCTTGGGAATATTGCAATCACAGACCTTTTCTAATTTAGCTACCAAAGTGGCTAAACTCCACTCTTGGCAAATGCTACTCACAGGACAGGTTCAAGTCTTTTGAGCCACTCCTTATGCTTGGAAATACATCATTTTTTCAATTTCTGAGGAGCTTTACATATTTACAAACCAAGACAACTGCAAGGCAGTTGGTAAAACATGACATCAGTTTCTTTAACACCTGCAAAGCAACTCTGACAGGATCTTACAGGAACACTTCATGCCTTTAAGTCTTCTGTTGAAACAGTTGCCAAGAGGAGTAGGTGATTAAAGAGCCATTATTCACATTATTACAATTTAAAGAAAGCCAGCAGGAATTACCGCACTAAACCTCTCAGCAGTGCGTGTATAATAAACTGCTGCCATTATATACACATAATGATGTGGCAGGAAGTCAATTGTGTATCAAGCAGTATACAGGATATACATTTACACACATATGGAAGCACAGAGATGTAAACAGTGTCAGCAAAAGTCTCCCAGCTCGGCCCCAGATGAGGAATTCTGCTGGCTTCAAAGCCACAGGAGCAGCAGCACCTCATACCACAGCTGAAAGGGAATGCAAGAAAAAAAGAACACCAAAGCAACTGCCAGGCTGTCTTTCTGTTGGAACCCTGGACACAGAGGATTTCAGGCTTTCTGTGCTGACAGAGACTGATCCTCAAAAACACACTGTATTTAACCTGAGGCCAAGGAAAAGGGTTCCAAAACGGAGTGATAGCACCGAAATTGTGAGTGTGCAGTTGAATAGAAGTGTGTAACCTCACAGGGTGGAAGATTTACAGTTTGGAGTTTTGGGATATAGTCATATATATGTAACAAGATGGAGGGTTTAGGTATTCTCCTTCTTCTGCACAAGTTGGGTGATTTTGTGTGATTGGTTGAAAAAGTCCTCAGTGCAGAGCATGAATGATTAGTTACTGGGTTAAAAGTAAAAAATAAATTGGTTGGCATCTCATAATTGGGTAGTTTAGGCTTAAAAAGACCTTGAAGACAGAACTCTGGGCACCATTTCTACTCTGTTAACTCAGTGTGTAGAAGCACTGACAGTCAGTGAGGCTGCAGCTGAGATCAGAAATAATAAACATCCAAATCCCAACAAGAATTCCGTCTCTCATGCTTTTAATCCTGACCTAAGAAGAAGAACCTGATAAAGCAAGAGGTTCACCTCATCTTTCCTTCCCATGTTCCCTATGGTTTCCAAAGGAGCACTCCACACAGACATGAGAGGGGATGTTTTTTTGAAAGGCAGTCAGGAACATGGAGTGTAAGTATGCAGACAGGCTCAGAGATCTGGCAGAACACGCCATCAAAGGTGTTGGTCCCACGGACATCTGCACAGCTCTTCTACCCTGACTTGTGTCAACTCACTCAGTGCTGAGCTGTGTGTTCCAGTGCCAGATTTAACACTAACCCATCACACTTCTAACATCCTTTAAAACTTATTCAAGGATCTTGAATATTTAACTCTCTGAATCCCAATTTTACAGTCATGAAGTACAGCTTATCCCTAGTTTATTCTCACATTAAAGCCAAACCAATCTATGATAAAGAAACTTAATTGTTAAAACCTGGAAAGACTTAAAGAATAAACAGCATTGACTTTAAATATTGCAGTTGTACAGCTTCTCACATGGGACACGGGAACTCTGTAACACATTCACTGTCTCAGTTCACGGGAGGCCACCAAGTTGATCAAAGGGCTGGAGCACCTCTCCTGTGAGGAGAGGCTGGGAGAATTGGGACTGTCCAAACTGGGGTAGAAAAGGCTTTGGGATGAACTAACTGGGGCTTCCCAGAGCCCAAAAGGAGCCCACAGGAAAAATGGAGAGAGACTCTTTACAAAGGACTGCAGTGACAGGATAAGGAGGAATAGTGGAAAGGAATTCTCCCCTGTGGGGGGGTGGGCAGGCCCTGGCACAGGGTGCCCAGAGAAGCTGTGGCTGTCCCTGAATTCCTGAAAGTGTCCAAGGCCAGGTTAGACAGGGCTTGGAGCAACCTGGGACAGTGGAAGGTGTCCCTGTGAGCTTTAAGGTCCCTTCTAACCCAAACCATTCCAGGAGTCTCTATCCTTGCAATTATATAACTGGTAGATAATAAGACAAAGATTATTTTTTAAAGCTTGGAAGTCAAGCATAATTTTTTTATATGAACAGCAAATCTAGCTGAGAAATATATAGAGCAGAAATAAATCTCTATGTCTCCTTGCTCCTCACTGTCCAAAGTAGACTGTACCCCACATTTTTCACTCTGCTTGTGAGTTAGAACTCTTTTAACATCCGCCGGTACCACATCACAAGAGCTTTGCTATTTTAGGGACTGTTTTCTTAGATGCAGATTAGTTTACATGTGAGTAATTTATCATTTAATTACTCAGTAATAATTGGAAAAAAGATCAAATTATTTCTCCCTTTATAGATCAGATAATTAATGGTTATTTCTATGGTAATTTGTCAAGGCACAGCTGGAAAAATTAGACAACTATTCAGCTAAAGTGCACATAATCATTTTAGCATTAACATAATCTGAGTGATACAAGTATTTCTGCAATTATACACAGCTCCAAGAGCTCTCATCCCTCATCTACAAGGACCTAAGTGAGCACACAGTTTTTAAGCTGTCCCAGTGGGCACCTGCGGAGAGGGGAGGGGTTAGCTCTTCAGCAAAAGAGAAAACTAATCCTGTAGCAGTGATACATGATTGCTTTTCAAAACTGAAACTGTGGCTCTGCATAAGGGGAAGAAGGTCAGATTGCAGAACTGGTGAGCTGTGGGGAGCTCAAGGGCACCTCAGGCTCCAACGTGGGATGGGTAGATCCTGCCCGGTGGATACACATAAATACCACACAAAGTCTTAACAGACTATCCATGTTTGTGACAAATGTGTTTGACAGAGAGATAAATTCTGAGTT
This sequence comes from Thryothorus ludovicianus, assembly GCA_013397245.1. Classification (NCBI taxonomy): domain Eukaryota; kingdom Metazoa; phylum Chordata; class Aves; order Passeriformes; family Certhiidae; genus Thryothorus; species Thryothorus ludovicianus. The sequence goes on along the minus strand of VZTB01000309.1, from coordinate 298,963 downwards.
CCTCCCTTGGTTCATTTTATCTTCATTTTTTTTGTTATTATTGTTTTTAGCTGCACCATCTACTTAGCAGAATAGATTTAAAAAGAGAGGTGCATTTGCTCTCTCTGCTGTGCCAAATATCTTCAGACAACAAGAAGTTACCTTCAGGTAAATAAATAAATTTAAAAAAAAACCCATAAAGAACCCACACCTGAATCATGAAAACTATAAACACAAACTGAATGCAAGATTCCAATCCAGTCACGTAAACCCAGTAAAGTCAGCTCAGTTCTGCCCATGCCACAAACACACAAGTCAAAACCCATAAAAACCATACTGTCAAATCTACTGGCACACTTCTCCATACATCCATGCATAATATATGGCTTTTATAGTCATAGACTCGATTCATTTTGAAACTTCTTTCTAGAAAGCTGGAGATTATTATTCATCTTTCTCAAGCAGCAAGAGGCAGAATATTCTACTATGAACAGAGGAGAACGGCTGCATACTCAAATTTAGTTTTACAGGAGTGAACTTACAGCACCAAACCTGGGACTTTGCTCTTGCAGAGAATTCACTAAGGTCTTGCAAAAGGTGAGCCTTTGGACTCTGAAGTTTGCCCTGGAATGCAGATGCATTCAAACTCCACCTAAAAACATTATTTACAACTGCTGTAAGCAGTGAGATGCAGAATTCACCAGGAATATCATCATCTGTGAACAGCACTTCAGCAATCAACTTCTGCCTCTCTTGCTTTATTATCAGTCAGTTCTCTTTATTAAAAAGCATGCAATAGATATGATTGTGTGTAAACCAGACAATGTACAAGAAAAAGCTGAGTAAAACAATAGTTGCCTTTTCACTTTTACAGAGACACACATAAATGGTTGTCATTTGATATTCAAAATGAGCTTCCTGTTTTTAAAAAGGGAAGAGTTATAATAATTTATTTTTTTCTCCATGGAAAGCAATTCATACTGGCACAATATTTGTATAAACCAGGCATCAATATCTTAAATCTATACATGCTCTTATATTGGTGTCCCTTTATAATACTAATAATTTAGAATACAGCAGGCCACTTACACTTTTAAAGTGTGTAACAAAAAAAAAAAACTGTCAAGCAAAAAATATCAAGTTAAAAAAGAAAGCCACTAACATTATGGAATTCCTTAGGCCCTTGACAAGTAAAGGCATTTTACCAAAACAACAGTGCTCACTATACTGCTCTTCCACAGACATTTGCAGCAGAACTACACAGGAAGGACCTCGTGAGTGCTGAATGCAGCTGCTGGATTTGTGGGAGTGCAAGGGCCACTTGGACCACGAGATCTGTCAGAACAGACAGCCCTGAGGTCCCCATCCCCTTTTCATTTCACTGGGATTAGAGGCATTCAACCCCATTCCCACACTCTTACCTAAGGGAGCACAATTTAATACACACTGAGAGGTTTTATGGAACAACTGCAGGATGTGCTTGAGTGCCACACTATGCAAAAAACTTAAAGCAGCACCTGCTGGTCAGAGAAATTTCACAGGAACTGGCTGAGGGAAGACAGACACTGGGAAGACAGACATCATTCATCTCATAAATGAAAAAGATCACTGTAAGAATAAATTTTCCTTCTTTCCTAGAGGCCTAGCTCTATAAATTCTCATTCAGAGGCCCATTAAGAGAAACAAGACTGAGGATCTGTGCCACAGACTCATAGACCACTGGAGGCTGGACAGGAACTGCTGGAAGTCACTGACCTGCCCTGCTCAAGCAGGGCCAGCTGCCCAGGACCATCTCCAGATGGCTTTTGAAAAATCCCTAAAGATGGAGACTGCAAAATCTCGGTGGGCAACCAAGCACTGGTCACATTACATTTAAAAAGATTTCCTTCAGCATTTATCCCTTTTCCTGGGTTAGGCTGTTGAACAATCCCAAGAAACAGGATCGATGGAAGGTAAAGAGAGGGAGACAAGTAGGACCTACCTCTGTCTCCAGCAGAGCTATGAAATTGCCTCTTATTGTCAGAGAAAATAAAGCCTGGAAATGGATCAGATGAGAAGAGAAAGTATCACTTATATAGCACCAGAATCTCTTAAAATGTATATAGAATACCAGTGAAATAAATCTGAGAAGGAGGAACCCAAACTGAACAGGGTAGAGAGGAAAAAAAATCTACACTACACAATGCACTACACAATGAGTAGCTAAAGTCACAAAAGGAGACTGACTTCAGCTAGATAAATCCAGTGAAGGAGATATGAATGCTTACAGTGTCATGTGGATTAAATTATAAAAGCAAACACTGCAAAAACAATCATGGCTATCTCTCATGATTAAACCTGAAATCTGAAAGACTAACCAATAATGGGCATGAAAAGTTTTACAAATTAGACTTGAAATAGAAAAGACAAACTCCTGTTTTTTGAAGGAAATGAATTGCTCAGGTGCAACAGAGAAGTACCAGACTCTGTGGGTGCCTGGATACAGAACCCAACATGAACACCTCTCCTGCATTCCTGAACCTGGCAGCACACTCTGCTATAGAACAAGTGTCAGGTTGGATAAAATTACAAACAGAACACGAGCTAGCTCACATAACTTTGCAAAAGACACTTTCCAGGGAGTGCTATAAACTTGCAGGATATATTATAAGAGTTCCTGCTATCTATTGAAGCGAATGTTTGCTCTCTATAAACAAAGATCTGAGGGATCTGTTCATGACCTCGACAGTTTGGGGAGGTTTTCCCCCACTCTGCTTTTCCTTTGGTTCTGCTGCTTTCTCTCCCTCTACTGTTCCTCACCATAAAACAGCATTTGGAATGTGATTATTGTTCCACAGTGAGGCTGCAGTCCTGAATGCCTGATACCCTTAAGTGAAACATTCAGTGAGATCCACTGCTCCTTCTCTCCTTGCTGAATAATGTGTTCTCTGTGCACTCTGGGCAGGTGAGATCAGATACCCCTTCCACAGAACTCAGCATCCAATTACCAGAAAGAACAAGCACTGGAGCCCAGGCTTCTCTCCAACATATTAATCTCTCAAGATAACAGCAGCTGGGAAAAGCAACAAGGGAAAACCTGGAGCTCAGAAGCAGCTTCTTTTCACAAAGGAGAGAGTTGGAATTTCCTTGAGGTTGTGAACTTCAAGGCTTAGTGTATCTTTTCTAAATGGGTGTATCCTGCAGTAGAACTGCAGACCTGTTGTACTGTAAAGCATGCTAAGTTCTTTGGGGAACAGAGTTATACAAACATAAAACTTTTCCACTTGCAAGGTAGGATATTGTTGGCATGTTTGCTTGAAGCCATCAGATTTAGGAGATGGGAGTACAAATGTACAAATCGTGAAGGTTCACCAACATCACCTCCTACAAAAGGTCAACTGGGAGACATGGAAGTAACTCCACAGCATTCCCGAACATTTTCTAAATTAAGAAATTCACAACTGACACCAAATTCAAGTTCATTTTATCTATTATCACTGAATATAAAGAAATTTAGTCCTTCAGTAAGCCGAGCCTCCAGTAATTGCTGAAAAATACTAGAGAGCTTACACATACAAGCATATACCTAAGTAATTCTTCAGACAATATTTAAGCATTATTCATACAGTTGAGATTATTTTTCCATTGAAAAATCCTCAAATTTTATTTAATAGATGAAGAAGCCAACAAATCAAGAAATTTCACACTCATTTGCAAACCTTTTGTGGTTCCTTTCATAGTAAAAGGAGAGTGAATTCCTAGTGTTTAGATACCAGCATCCCATTAGTTTTGTGGGGGTCAGAGATTTGTACCAAACTTCCACAAATGCTCCAGACACTTTGTCAACACAAGAAGAACTCTCTCACCAAGCACACCGGTGACATAATGGCCCTGCACAGGCTGGTCAAGCAGAACTGATGCCTCTTGAGAGCCTTATTCAATCCTAACTCTACCAGAGTTAGATGTTTAAGAGCTCAAACAGCTCCTGCCTGAGGCTGTAGTTTTGCACGGCTGGCTCTCTCCTCCTTGCCTCATAGTTCAGATGAAATATGAAGTCCTGACGCACGAGAACATCGAGAAAACCTGGCTGAGAGAAGGTAGGTTCAACACATCAGTATTTGGATTTGCCTGCTGAAACAGAACTGGAACACTTTTGGAAGGTAGAAGTGGATCTATCACAGAATTTATGGATGATGTGATCATCCAATCAGCACAAAATTCCCATCTCAGTCGCCTCGTCCTCCCAAAGCTAGAAATAATAACGATTACACGTAATTCAAGTGAAATGTTTCTCAAACTGTGGTAGCTTGAGAGGAAATGAGCATTTGCCATTCAACAAGGAATGGCTGGATACCTCATTCCCAGTCAGAGAGAACATGACTTCCCAGGAATATTAAGCAGTTCTCTGGATCCATTTAGACTCCTAATTGATTTTCCTTGCTGGGTGAGAGCTGTAAAAGAAGATCTGTTCATCCATGCCTGAACTTGCTGAGTGTCATGAACAGAATAGTTCTTGCCCCAGCAGTGAGACCGCCAGGGCTCAGCAATCCTTCTCAAAGCCTGCCTAGTCATGAGGGACTAATTCTGTGGGACTCAGCCTGAACTCAACCCTGAACTGCAGAACACCTCATTTTTCTCTATCTGAAGCAAAACTATCCCCTGGGAGCTCCACTTGTGTAGCCAGTTAGCTGACAAAGTTCTTTTTCATTATAATAACCCATCATTACATGCAAGCTGGAATATTTCAGACAGTGCTTTGTATCCCGAATGCAGAGCTAACCAAATGACCCATCACCCTACCTAAGCTAAATATCCATTTTTCTCCATACTAAATCATAGCAACAAACTCAAAGATTGCCAGAGGTTTGCCTTTTTCATGCTAAAAAAGGGAAAGAATCAGAGATCGAATCCTAATAAAATATTTGTTCATTAAATTCCACTTGCAGGATAACTTCTATTTAACTTCAAATAAAGCTGTCATTGCAGATACCTTAATGACTTCATCTGCACAATACTTACAATGCAAAAAAATAAAATTTCCTCCCTCATTTTCAGCTCTTCCAAAGAGAACAGCAGTTTGGATATTTTAGGGTGAATGCTTCTCCTTAAAAATATTCTGTGAATCCTGTTTCCTGACGTGGAAAGATTTCTTAGTTTTATTTCTACCCTAACTGTGAGAACTCCAGAAGATTACCAAGTTCGTTAAGCTCGCACACTTTCTGTGTTTTAATTAGGTTTTCCGCTTGGTTTGAGGATTTGAAACACGAGCATGTTCCACAGCAAAAACATAGTGTCAAATTAGTGTGTTTAAGACTTGCAGTCAGTATCAATTAGAGGATACGAGACTTAAGAACATCTTTATTAATATATTAATGTACTCTGATGAATTACTGTGTCTTGATGGAAAACTATCAAAGGCCTGAACCGACTCATGGAGCTTTCAAATACAGCCTCAAGCTCCCTTTCAAATTTGAATAAAGATCTTGTAGGAGGCTTCCTGCACCAATGAATAGCCTTTTTTTTTTCTTTTTATGGTCAAGTTCAGGGGATCTGTTGCTCCCAAAATGACAGTAATAACTGAGGTTGGAGGGGAAGCCTGGACACCATCCAGCCCAAGCCTCTGCTCACAGCAGGGTCACCCAGAACAGGACAATTTCAGTCACACATTGAGGATCTCCTCAGCCCACGGAGGCTCCGCAGCCTCTCTGGGCAACCACCTCAACATGAAAAGGTTTTTGTGATGTTTCAACTGATGGCCTTGTATTTCCCTTTGCAGCCAGGTTCCCAAGTCGTTCAGTTCAGCTTTTTTCAGCAGTTTCTGCCATGCCACAACTCCTTTCATAACCTATTGCTGATTTTCAATGCAATAAGGTAAATCTGGTCAAAGTTTCTTCTGGAGTGCTTGTGAAACTGGGGTATTTGGGGCTCATATTGCTAAATCTTAGATATGTGTTCAGCCTCAGAACAATGGTATTTATCATCAGCTAGAGCCTAGAAACTTCCACAACTTGGTAACAGCAGTTAATTAACAGAAAGGCTTCACACAGTAACCCTGTTTAATAAGAGCCCATATTTCAACACAGCCACCAACCAAATTGAAAGATTTTAAATTCCTGCTGACCCTCAGAGCTGATGTTTTCCCCCCTCCATGTTAAAAACCCTAATGATAGAAATCTCTTTCTCTTGCACCTTCACAATTGAGCAAATATTTCGTGAACTTACACAAATAAAGGCAGTATTCACTCCTATTAATGCAATCTCTATCCAATCCCCAGTCAGTTAAAATGGCTCTTCAAAGGAATTTCTGCCCTTCCTCCAGATCTGCAGGTCAGAAACCAAGCCAAAAGTTTAAAAAATCCTATTTTTCAATCATCTTTAAAAAATAAAGAATCCGGAGATTCTGCTGTACCTATTACCATCATCTGGATCCAACTGAATTCCCCCTTCAACTTCTGAACTGCAAAGCATTCAATGAAATCTCTTGGTTTACTATTAAATGCTCTTACAAGTTTCCCTTGGGGACATCCAGCTCTGCAGTTCACATAGAATATTTTGATAGTCTCTGTGAAGCATAAGGAATTGGACAAGTAGCTCTAATTTTCATAAAAATCTAGATAACTTTGTAAAAACAGTTCCATGCAGTAACTAATAAAGAAGTTGAAAGTCTAATTTGTAATATGCTTTCACTGCATATTAAAAAAGCCAGTCTGTCAAACAAAACACTTTTTCTTATAAATCATACTTTCAAACATTCAGAATGTTTTATATAGCAGTATAAACATCCCATGGTAATATTGCATTCCTGCAGAAAGCTAAGTATTTCATCAATAAAAATCACAGAACTTTATCTCAAATTTCATTACACTTAAACGTCTCTACATATTGAATTTGTCTACAGAAATATTCCTCCAATCTCCACTCCTTGCATTCAGCTAGAAGCACTGTCCTTCAAGTGCTGACTTTCCTGCAATAAAAAGAGATTTTATTTCTCCTTTACTTTGTTTCCTTGCAGTACATCAGGGCAGGAGACAATAGGTAGGCTGCTGTAATTTGATTTTTGTTTGATTCACAGCATACTTCAGTCAGACGTTGAAAGCTCGAAAGTAAGGACACATTAGAAAGTTGACAATCTTATTTTTAAACCTCTCCTGCAAGCAATGTACTTCTCCCTAGACATACTGCAGTCTGCATTAAAAATAAATGTATTTGGACTACAAAGACAACAATCTTGGCTCAGTAGAAAACCCCTTGGTAGTGTGAGTCTTTCTTTCCTGACAGGTAAATGCCCTGAAACTTTCATTAGCAAATGAAGCAAGAGAGCTGCAAAGTCTCCCATTTGTGCAGGGAACAGTTCAGCCTCTCCATTCTGTTTGCTCACATGGTCTATAAAGAGATCGCACTAATAAACAGAATTTTTTACTCTGTCTGGAGAGAACTGCTTTTAATATGCAGCCCCACGCTAGGGAAAGCAAAAGGCATTGTATTCCAGTTTCAATTAAGAATGCTTTGGACAAGTATCATCATCATAATGGTATTTCATGAACTAAGAAAAGAAAAGAAATCTGAGTACCACAAAATCTCCAAGCCAAAACACCTAAACCCCAACCAGCATCTACCACCCCTGAGGGAGAAAAAGATGACAGCCAGACAGAAGGCAGGATGATTCCTTTTATCTGCAAGCAGGTAAATTAAACAGCTTAAAAATCAAAATTATTTTTATGCCACATTATTGCAAAGCTTCCTATGGGCACACACCGACACTCATCAGCTACTCTGAGGCACAGGTTATTCCATATTGGATACTGAGCAGTATTTGGATCATAATACACAATTTAATTACACAGATTACACAGAACCCCGTAGAACTCAATCCCACCAGCCAGAGATGTACAAAACACACTTGGACTTCAAGAAAAAGACAAACCAATGTTTCTCCTAAGAGCAAATTAGTGGTTTGTAGCTCTTTTTTAAAAAGTAGTAATTTGGAATTAAATACAGACTTATGCATGAACCAGTGATGACAAGATTTAGATTAAGATAATATTTTTAAACACAATGCTTCAATTAATGAAGCAGAAACCTTAGACCTTTATGCGGAACAGAAAAAAACCCAACCACAATGAACCACATGTCTCTCAGAGGAGCTTCTCCAAATTCCAAAAGGAAAAGCAGTCACGTTTCAGAGATCCTTATTTGAGTTGCAGCAAATACTTTGCATTAAAGCAAAGCAGTCCAAGCACCTTCTTAACTCTCACCTCCTAATTCTCAACAGACGTGCTGCTGTAAATATACAAATGAAGAAAGGTAAAATATTAAGAAAAGATGGAATGGAAGTTTCCTGTCCTGCATTCTTTCCTGCCCAGCAGATGTTAGGAATTACATGAAGGAGAAGGACAAATGAAGCAAGTAATGCAATAAAAAGTGCAAAGTCCTGTGGCAATTCACAGCAAATTCTTCTGGTTCTACCATCCAGAAGTTATTTTATTGACTCCTTCAGCGTTCTGTGTTAAATGTAAGGGAAATCTCAAATCACTAAGACCATTCAGACTTTAAAAAAGCACAACAAAATCACAACAAAACGACTGAGGAGTGATCAGGGCAGCTGCCTGCAACCTTGTACGTACAATAGATGAACACAGCCAACAATGACAATCTCTCCTTGCCTGGAGGCTTTCCAGCCTAACACCTCACTTATTTTCTAAGTTGTACTGGGAAATGAGACCCCTCTGTGACAATTATTCCCTGCAGAGAGTTATTGAAACAGAACAGTGAGAGGCTCAGTTATAAAGCAACAACAGTTATATTTATATTGCACACATTGATTACTCTGCAAACCAATGAACTTCGACTGCTGAGAAGCACCACCATTGAAACCATACAAAATAATACAACAAAGCCTAAAATACTGTATATTCTTCATTCTTACCATGCAGAAGGACAAATAACAAATATAAAATTAAAAGCGGTCCTATTTTTAAATCACGGACACAAGCACTAACATCAGCCATACAAGCAACTGTATTCCAATTAGCCATGACACTCAGATGCAGGTGAGGAGATAATACCCAATTACTGAAATAACCTCCAGACTTGAGGGGGGCGAGAGGATTTAGTCAGGTGAACCACAAGCAGCACTATAACCACGGATAAAGATGAGCCTCAGTGGCCAGAGGTACTCAATGAAAACATCTCTTCCCTGGCATGGCCTGCGTGGATCACGGGAAAGGCGACGGCGCCTGTCTGAACACGGCCTGGAAAAAAAGCCAGAGGATCAAACAGCTTCCCACTGATCCTGAGAAAGACAGCTCAGCTCTGAAGGCACAGCTGTAGGACTGAACTTGAAAGAATATTGTTCTCATCACTGAGCCTTTTGGGCTGGGTTTGTTTCCCCCTTTGCTGTTCAGACCCAGAGGAAGATCTGTATTTTGTAGCAGGTGAAAGTGGCATTAAAGTTTATGATCTTGAGTAGACAGAGGACGAGACTGAAAAAGGGTGAAATATTTTCCTTATGCTGCCATTTTAAAGAGATCCTACTCCTGCTGTAATTTTCAGGCATTTTCTTTCTTCTTTGAAGAAATAACTACTGCTAATTTAGTACTTCTTCATTTCAGAATCAGCCAATTAAAATAATACAAGTTTATTACTTTAAGTTTACATTACAGTGAGCAGCTGTATGCACTTAGAGTTCTTAAAAACACTCCACAAAGGTATTAATAGCAGAAATTTCCATTAGGTTAATCTCACACCCCCAGGCACGCAGAGAATTACTAAATGCACCAGGAAATTCCTAACCACTTATATTTTGCAGACATAAATAGCATAACAAGTGACATTTTATCTTGAACCACCTTAACACAGGACTCTCAGCAGAAAGTTCACTTCAGTCAAAAGCACTGAGATATAAATTCTGAAACACTAAGTAGAGGAATTCTGTATTTTAAATCCCATTCCAGCCAGGCAGAATGACTGGAATATTTGCTGCAGAACAGTTACAGCACTATGGCCACTCCACTCAACGTGTTCCAAAAACAAAGGGACCTCATCCCTTTGATACTGCACAATATCATTGAAGTGCTCAATTCTAAATATGCACCAGTATGAGTATCTGCAAGTAAAAACTGACCAAGGAATTACCTATGGTGATCAGTTTTGGACAAGGGGTTGGCAAAAATATTGGATGAACAGAGTATATAATTCAAACTTCAAAAAAAAAAAAAAAGTGAAAAACCCACCAAATTAAGGTTGTTGAAAAGAAGTGACTAAACACTGTATATACATATATGAATTAAGTAATGCATCTAAAAAAGATATTTAAAGTTCAAGAAAAGAAAAATACTTTTGGCAATGTTTTGGGGTCTAGGACACCTAAAGTACTTTTCTGGGGAGGGTGGGTGGACACAGTAAAACAAAATCAGTTTTATTCCCAGTGTATATATAAACTTTAAAATGGATCCTTTATAACTGGCAATTTTTTCTCTTAAAAAAAAAATAAATTTGGAAACTCACTTTGAAGATCTATGAAAGAAATCATGACAAGGTCACCAAATGGCTGCAAAAATACACATGTATACATTATGATGGATTCCTAAATCTGTGTCCAAACTAAACAATCATTTTGTATCCTGAAAATAAAACATTGGCACCTTATCTTGCTAAATGCAAAAAAGCTCTTGTATTCACTATATTTCTTCCAGCAAAGCCTGTCACATTTCATTAAACAATATCATACCATGATAAGCTTAGTAATAAAAAAGCAATAAAACTTCATAGCTTAATTTCTTCTGGGGAAGACACTCCTGATTTATGTAACCTTCCCTACAAAATGTGCCACCCAATGGAGCACACAATTGATGTACATCAAGATGGCCAAATTGTTTGGTTTTAAGAGCTTATTTGTGTAAGACTGTATCTTAAAATCATCAGTTTGCTTAAGACCAAGAGTTCCAGAAGGTTGAAAAGCAAAATTTTTTTGGTGCAAATAAATTCTACCATGCATTTTAAATATAAACCTTGTTATGGGATTTTGTTAGTGGTTCAGCTTTTGTTTTTTAGTAACATTAAACAACTTAATAGACATCAAAAAGTTGAATCCACAAATATGTTCTGACTCTACATACAGCCAAAACTGAATGCATGAGGTCCACAACAAACCCTAGTGACCAGCATCGCCTCAATTATTTCTCTTTCATACTTCTCTGCATAACAATTAGCATTTTATTACCATTTTTGAAGAACATTTCGGAAGTACTGGATTTCTAAGCTATAATCCCAAATATGGAGCTAAGTCTGACACAACCTTCCATAGAAAATCCTTTTTAAAAGGTCAAAGTGGACTTAAAATCCACCCACTTAAAAACAGGCTGAGTTGAATTGAAATTCAATTTTGGAAGGAAAGCCTGCTACCAGCTTTCCTCTTCTTTTGTTATTACAAGAATTTCTTGTTTTGTTGGAAAAAAACCAAACCAGTAGAATGGGAAAATGCAACACAAAGGAAAACAGGTAAATTCATCTCCTTTGTCCTTGACAAAGAACCCCAAAATATCTTGGGCTGGAATGAACCTTACAACTCATCCCATCCCAGCCCCTGCCATGGGCAGGGACCCCTCCCACTGTCCCAGGCTGCTCCCAGCCCCAGTGTCCACCCTGTCCTTGGGCACTGCCAGGGATCCAGGGGCAGCCACAGCTGCTCTGGGCACCCTGTGCCAGGGCCTGCCCATCCTCACAGGGAAGGATCTCTTCCCAATATCCAATATTCCACTAATATCTAATCCTTCTCATATTTAATCTTGTCCCCTTACCATGTCCCGTGCCATCAGGATTTGTGGGACACAGCAGGGCTGCTAGGAAGCAGACTGTGGAATTCTGGAACCTGTGGGCTCAGGAGAGGAACATTTTGGGCTGTTGTTCTTGCAGCCAATCACTTTTTCTGATCAAAATTTCAGTCTGCCTTTCAAATCCAGCTGGAAAGTGCCAAATTCAGTGGTTGTGGGAGAGGAGAACAGACAGTAGGGATGAGGCACATCATCCCCTAAGCCTTGCTCCCAAAGGCTACTGATCTGCCATCTTACATGTGATTTTTCTTAATGATCTGGAAAAGCAGGAAACTGCTGGGATTGCAGATTTACACTGAAGGTCTGATTCTGCTTTAAGTGGAAAACAATACTGTGCAACCTTAGAAGAAAAATATCTGCAATTCCATAAGTGAAAGCCTAATGTAGCACTTAGTCTTCTCTCCCCAGGTATTTCAAAAAGCCTACACCCCAATCAAGCCCTTTTGGTGTGGTGAAAATATTACTGAGGATTTCATTCAAAAAATGGAAAATATTAAAAGCATCAAAAAGTTGCCTTTCAGTAACTTGCATGTATTTTAGTCATTATTGGTGCTATGATCTCACCATCCCAGCTTTCTGGATAGTTCTTTAAGCACATTAAGCACCTGATTGTAGGAGATGCAGATGCTTTCTATTTCAAAGGCCTTTCAGGGAAGGTGAGGAACAACATTTAGAAACCTTCCTGAGAGTTGTTTTTTTTGTTGTTTTTTTTTTTTCTTTTGCAATGCCCCTCCCTCAATTTGAGAAGAGCAAAATGTTAACGAAAGGTACTGAAGAACCAACTGCACTCATGTGATAAACTTCCTTTATTCTTAACACAGACCTGGTATTTCTGTCTGTATTGATTTTAATGAAATTCTCAGTCTTTAAGATGTCAGAAACAGTAATGTGAAACACTGATGAGTTCAGATTATAGATTATCAACACAAGTGCAATGCTCATCTTCCTTGGACATTTCTTCATGTGTGCAGGATAATTCTAGCAGTATTTTACTTGTTTATTCTCACAGGGGTTGTGTAAAGATGTAGTTAAAGCGTACATAACTACAAAGTACATTCCAAAAATAAAGTGTTTAATCAGAAGTGAAACCTAGAAGTTCCTTCTATTCTTTTTCCAAGCTCTCTCACAACAAAAAAATCTAATCATTTTTAGTGAAAAGTTCTGAATTCAGATAGTTGATGCATCATCCAGAGTCACTGATATGAGATTAAAAACTTCAGAAAATACATAAATAAATGCCATAGATCAAAAGCTACAATTACAGCAAGTACTTCAGGCAGCTCACTGCACCTCTGGAGCAGTGACTATACTTTAAATAATTGGAAGTGTGTCATGCAAGAACATTTAGAACTAAGTCAGTTTGGCCACACATAATATGCAGACATTTTTGCTTAACAGGGTGTTCTGGTATCACTAGAAGTAGAGATTAATACCCCCCCACACTTGTCCTGCAGCCCTAAGATTCTGCTGTCTGGATAGCACATTTCAAAAAGGAATTTTGGAAATACACACCTCAGGCACAGTGAGTGCCAGAGAATGAAAATCTGGCTACAACAATGCCTTCTAACTTCCATTTTCTAACATCTTGTCATTGTGTGGTGAACGGAGTAGAATGAGATTCACATTCCATAGTGCAAAGAAAAGAAAAACTGAACTCAAAACAACCCTGAATTGAAATTACTGAAGCAGCAAAATTGAGTATCCAAAGCTAAATGTGCCCAGAACTCCCTTTCAAGTTTCATGCATCTAATAACAGATTTCAAGAACAGAACCAACTCATTCTTCCAGGTGGACTTTGCTCAATCATCAAGTATTTAATCTGCATATAGAAAGGAATGTAAATTATTTTTTTTATTATTATTATTATTTAGTCATATTAATAAATGGCAGTGGCACCCCACTGTGAAGACAAAATTAATGTCTTCAGCTACAGGGTTTTTGGGGTGTTCTCACAGCATTTTTACTGACAGCATTTAAATCTTTCAAAACCAATAAGTAATCCTCTCAGCCCCAAAAATCTCATGAGCAAAACTATGAACATTTTAAAACAGTCACAAGGAGAGTCAAAAGTGTCTTAAGTGAGGAGCTGTAGGAGCCAACGTGCCCAAACCCTCCCCTTTATAGATATTCACACTCCAGGGACACCCATTCCCACTGAGGGCTCACCCTAGAACTGGGCATCTCCCAAACACAAAGTGTGCACTTTGGAGCAAGGAAAATAGTCTGATGTTGGAGTCCAGAATGCAGAGAATATTCCTCTGCATGTTTTAAAGGATCTAAACCATCTGACAAATACTGCTCTTAACCTTTGTCTGTGGAAAAGGCTTCCTAGGCTTTGGGATGAGACAGAATTTTCATTAACGTAAATTAGATAGTAGCATAATATGTGATTTATCACACGGTGAGAAATGTAGATTTTTGGGTTTGTTAGAATGGTAAGTAGATGAAGACAAGATGGAGGATCCTCATGGTTTTCAGGCTTCTTCCTTCTCCATCTACTCCATATTCTGCAGGGTTGGTGGCACAGGGTGATTGGAATTTGCCACAGTGCAGTGTTACGTGAATAGAAGTTTAGTTAGTAATTGGTAGAAAAGTAGAAATAATGCACATTTTGGGTGATAATTGGGTGAATTATCTTTTAAGAGAGCCTTGAATCTGTGTGTTAGAGGCTCTTCTGTGCCTTTCTCCTTCAGGCTAGGCTGGTGTAAAGCCTGGTGTGCAGAAATTTTAGATAAGGAAAGAATAAACAACCTGGAGAACGAGATCAACTGAGAGCCCAGTTCATTTTTTACCTAAATGAGGACTTAAAAGACTGACCTCCCCTATCAGGGGAGGGTTATGTGGGAGTAACAACTTCTACAGTCTGCATTGCACCACAACTGCCACAAGTAAATTCGTGCAGAAATGACACACATGGACCATCTCTGCTCCTGTTTCCAACACTCCTAACAGAGGAATCACAAATATTTTCACTTCAGTGCATTTGTGCAATGCTTCTGTAAGCAAGTATCAAAGGAAAACTTGGACTGAGGTGCTCTTAGTAATTTTCAGAACATTATGATCATTATGGTTTTATTTTGAAATATTATTTTCACTGTTTTTCTCAGGAGCAGTACTAGTTAACAAGGATAAATGTCCATACTGTGAAGTGTAATGTTTGCTTGTCATTCACCTATTCAGAAGAAAAAGAGGAGTTTCCCAATATTCTGGATATTACACAACTATCAGAGCTCGCTCACTCCTTAACTTTAGCAAAACACAGAGTAGAGGTCTTTGGTTTTACAAAACTTGGTCACTATCATGTTATTTTTCAAAGTAAACTTGTGCTTACCATAGGCAAGATATCATATGAAAAATCAAATGGATGTCAAAAGCACATCTACCTCTGTGTTCTTTTGCAGCTGAGACATCCTTCCCTTAGTGCCACCCTGAGGATAAATAATGTTAAAAAAAATTAATAATAAAAACCCTTATCAAGAGGGACATCAGCTTGACCAGTTCTTGCAGGTTTTCTCTCTACTGCACACCTGGGCTGGGTCAACACAGCCACTTGTTTGATGTTCCTCCCATTGAAAATTAATCTAAGAAAGGCAGCAGTTCATACTCCAGTGAAGTCAACACCTCACAGTCCCTATTACTTCCCATCCTAGGCAGTGCCACTTCCCCTGACAAGCTGTTAATAAACATTAATTTCATTACTCCAAAGCATCTGAGAGCTAGTCAGTGATCAAGGAAAAAAAATGTCAGTTTTACTGTGCCCTTTTGGAAAGTGCTGTTTGACAGTGATTATTTGCACATTTTCAACTGAGAATTATCTCTTCTTGGGGATAATATAGTGACAGTTCCCACAGCTCCACACAGACAGGGATCTGTGGGGGCTCTTACTCTACCAATTTCACATTCTCAAACCAAATAAATTATGGGGCCAAAAAAAGCTCCTGAAGACAAAACTTCAAAGCAGTGGAACCATAATGGCACTCAGGAAGGAGAAGCCCCAAATTCAGGTAGATTCCTTGCTACAAGGCAGGCAGCAATTCTGCCCAGGCACTGCAGGACGACCAAATGATGAAAAGAAAACTTCCTTAACTGCACAGAACATCTGCCCAGGAGGCAAGCAACAACCCAGCTTCATGATTCCTGGCTGCTCTGTGTCCTGTACACTGGGAACACCTTGAGATCATCCTAATTAATGCCAGGTTGGGCGAGGCTTGGAGCACCCTGGGGTAGTGAGAGGTGTCCCTGTTCATGGAACTGGATGGGCTTTAAGGTCCCTTCCAACCCCAACTATTCTGTAGTTCTGTGATTCTAGTTCATGGTTCCCTTGACACTCATTCCACTGCTTTACCTCACAATAATTCCATCAGTGTGTTGATCTGCATCACTGTTGAAAACATTAGCATTATTTTTCACCAAACAGGCCGTTATGAACGCCCAGATCACTGGGACCTCCCTCCCCTTTGTGCCTGTGACTGCTGCTGAGAAACTGCACCAAACAAGCTCACACTTAGTAGGTTAAACCCTCTTTAAAAAGGCTTCTCTCAAGAACTTTCTGTCCTTTGAAGAGCCAAAATTGCTCGCTGCCACCACCACCACCCAAGATGTGGTAGCTGTCCTACACAGGAAGAACACACAAGGAACAGAACTCCAGCCACCAGCAGCAAAGCAACCCCTCCCTTGCTCCCTTCCAGATTATAACCAAACACTGCTGTTAAACAGCTGTCATTTCCCTTCATCAGAACCCTGTAAGCCAAAAGAATGAGGAAATGATGAGAATAATTTCCAATCACTTCCTAATCTGGCACTGAAGAGCAAACCGATGCATCTTTGTGGAGACTGACACCTGATGATCATTTGCTTCCAGGCAATTACTATTTAATGAAGCACAAAACCACAATGATGGAACACACCCGGGTGATTGCAAAGCATGTTTTCAATATCATTATTGAATAATTAACGCTGAGATGACTTACAGAACAATTTCAGCCTGGGGAAACAAAGGTAACCAAGACTTTCAATAACACAATGCCTGCTTGGGGCATAGTAACGATGGATTGGCTTTGCTCCAGTGATCAGCGTTTAACCAGCACTCCTCATCCCCCAGTAACTCTCAAACACACTTCCCTGGGAAGTTCTGACTGCCAAGGGATGCACTGACATGCCTGCTGACATTATTCATCACTTCACAGTTAGCAGATTACAATTATACTAACACTCTAATTAACAGGATGGAAGCCCAAGTCCTTTTGTAGATAAAAATTTTACAGAATCACTAATCCAAGAAAAGAATACAATACTTGCTTAAACTTTTTGCCGAATTTTAAATGGGATCTCAATTGTTCCTTTCATTTCTAGCTCTTTTAGGTTGCCAAGACATTTATCTATACAGCAAGATTAAAACCCCAAACCAGCAGCCCCAATTAAGTGACATCCATGGTCCTCCAGAACTACCTTTTCATTCCATTAGCCAAACTTCTGACAGCATCCATGCACAGAGTTTGAAAAGTGAACCCAAAAAGTGAATAAAATGTCAGGTTTGATATATTTTAAAAAGCAAACCTGCATTTCCTTTTAAGTCAATTGACAGTACACACACTTGCCTGTCTATCTGTCTTTGTCTAACTTTTTCCAGCTCGATAAACCCAATTGCCATTAAAGTTGACAAAAGACAATGATATTATTAATGAAAGCAGCTACATGATGTTAGACTTTTCATTACAGGCTCCTAGTGAACTTCAATTAATTGCATGGCTGCTATGCCTAAAAAGGCTGCTGAGGGAAAGGAGGCTTGGAGGGCGGGAGGAAGGAGGTATTTTTAACTTCTCACTCTGAGGTGCTCAATCCATCATTTTCCTCCTTAATTCTAAATAAAATATTGCTTCAGAAAAGCCCTCTTTAGATTAGCCATATGGGGTTTTTTTCCTTTAAGCACAACCTATATTAAACTACACATCTGTAT
>VZTB01000309.1:169014-280274 GCA_013397245.1 Thryothorus ludovicianus | reverse complement strand
GATGGAACACACCCGGGTGATTGCAAAGCATGTTTTCAATATCATTATTGAATAATTAACGCTGAGATAACTTACAGAACAATTTCAGCCTGGGGAAACAAAGGTAACCAAGACTTTCAATAACACAATGCCTGCTTGGGGCATAGTAACGATGGATTGGCTTTGCTCCAGTGATCAGCGTTTAACCAGCACTCCTCATCCCCCAGTAACTCTCAAACACACTTCCCTGGGAAGTTCTGACTGCCAAGGGATGCACTGACATGCCTGCTGACATTATTCATCACTTCACAGTTAGCAGATTACAATTATACTAACACTCTAATTAACAGGATGGAAGCCCAAGTCCTTTTGTAGATAAAAATTTTACAGAATCACTAATCCAAGAAAAGAATACAATACTTGCTTAAACTTTTTGCCGAATTTTAAATGGGATCTCAATTGTTCCTTTCATTTCTAGCTCTTTTAGGTTGCCAAGACATTTATCTATACAGCAAGATTAAAACCCCAAACCAGCAGCCCCAATTAAGTGACATCCATGGTCCTCCAGAACTACCTTTTCATTCCATTAGCCAAACTTCTGACAGCATCCATGCACAGAGTTTGAAAAGTGAACCCAAAAAGTGAATAAAATGTCAGGTTTGATATATTTTAAAAAGCAAACCTGCATTTCCTTTTAAGTCAATTGACAGTACACACACTTGCCTGTCTATCTGTCTTTGTCTAACTTTTTCCAGCTCGATAAACCCAATTGCCATTAAAGTTGACAAAAGACAATGATATTATTAATGAAAGCAGCTACATGATGTTAGACTTTTCATTACAGGCTCCTAGTGAACTTCAATTAATTGCATGGCTGCTATGCCTAAAAAGGCTGCTGAGGGAAAGGAGGCTTGGAGGGCGGGAGGAAGGAGGTATTTTTAACTTCTCACTCTGAGGTGCTCAATCCATCATTTTCCTCCTTAATTCTAAATAAAATATTGCTTCAGAAAAGCCCTCTTTAGATTAGCCATATGGGGTTTTTTTCCTTTAAGCACAACCTATATTAAACTACACATCTGTATTTGCCTTTGTAGACAGCTCCTGATACAACACAGCTTTATAGCCTGTCTCTACCCACGTGGAGTTTGGCTAACAGATTTCATTTTAGCTAAGAGATTACAGAAATAGCCATGCCAACACAGCCCCCAGCTGGGACCCTTGGTCCTGCCCTGCTGTCTCCACTCTCCCTCCTCCACACAAACGTGGTGCAGCTGAGGGAAATGTCTCCAAGGATTCCCAAGGATTCTATTCCCTCCCTGGCTTTCTGACCACTTCCACTTCTGAACTGATCTGAAACTGCAGATACCTTGTTAGCAGTAGAGATGCAAATGAGAGCTGTGCTTGACTGAGCTGTTCATAAACTATTAATAATTCACACTCTAAGTCCTCTCTCTCACCCAGGAAGGCAGCAGGGATATCTCCCTATCCAAACACTGTGCTTCATGCCTCCTGTGAACCCCTGACATGCAGGCATGCAAAGGGAATTAATTGCTGCGCTTCATCAGAGACTCTTCATTCCTGTCACACCCAAACTCAGCTGCCCTTCTGTCCCAGCTGTGAGACTCAGCACCAGACCCCCAGGACAAAGCCCAGCACAGGGGTGACATGCCTTTATAAGCAGTTCAGTTCCTGACATGCAGAAACTTCTTCTCCATCAGCACAAATTTACGAAAAAGCTGAAGAAACTCAAGTTGTTTTTTTTTTGGTCATCTTCTCTAAAAAGTGTTGCAGTTATTCTACCCTATTCCTAATAACATTATTCCAATAATGTCTCTTAATTACAGTAAAGCAGGGAGCTTCAGTCACTTCCAAAAGCACTGTTTCCTCCTCCACTTCACCTCATGTTCTGAATAGCAGGTTTTGCCAATTCAGAAAACTTCAGCTGAATTTTGCTTTTTCTGCCACGATGTTCTCATCCCAGATGATCCTGCCATGACCTCACACCATGCTCTCTTGTTGTACCATCAGATGATTTTTACATTTGTGTTATGTTTGATTGTTTCAGGCCCTGACCAATTTATGGATAGAAATACAGGTTCTGTCCCAAATGGGCAAGTCATTAACTCTGGCTTTCTTCTTCTATCTTTAACATAAATTCATATTGAATCACTTGGAGAAGGCCTTTTCTTACAATATTTTCATGATGGTCCTGCTGAAAGGAGTATGAAAAGGTGTTACAACCATCTTCAAATGCAAAATCCTGCTGTCTCTTGGGCCTCCTGCTTAACTCATTTACACTCTCTCCTCTGCACCTTTCATTTTAATTGATTTCTCTATTTTTAGGAACAGGTAAGAAGCAGCAGTTCAGAGTTCAATACAAGTCTTTTGCCACCATATACATTTATGCAGCTGTACTAGTTTCTGTGCCTGGGCTATACATCTCTGATTAGCTTTAGTTATCCTTGCAAAAAAGCCCCAAAACATCAACTAAACATTGCAGTGGATAATCCTCAAACTGGCAACTCAAACTGGAAGTCAGCAGCAGGTTGGTCTTGCATTGAAAACCAGAGATTTCAGACTGAAGCCTTCAAGAGTTCCTAAGAAAATATTTTTAAAAATGCCTTAGAAACGCTTTGATATATTCAAACTGTGGATGAAGTCTAGAAAAAGAAAAAAAAACTCTCTATGTTTGACAGTCAATAGCTTTCAAATTTTCATTAATCTCTTTCTATATTTCATTTAACTGCTTTCAGAGACCCACAGAGGCACTCACATCACATAAGCAGCTCTTTTTTTTTTTTAAATACAATGCTTTCTTAATTTCCTCTTGACTCTGCCATTTATGCCAGAAATGCTGCAAATGCTGCTCCAGTCAGACAGAAAGCACAAAATACAAAGCACCTAACAAGGACAGCTCTCTCCTCTTATTGATTTTATTATTCACTGCAAACCCAGGTGGAAATAGTAAAGTTATTAACATGTTCCAGGAGGAGCTTCTGCACAAACTTTCCCAACTGTTCCCAGCATCAGAATTCCCAGAGTTTCCACTTTTGCTTATATATTTTTCATTAAAAAATCACTAGGAAATTGTCACGGCAAGCAGGTGAAGTTAAGCAAAAATGCCAAGATAAAAAACAATGGCTTTCATGTTTTTAACCAGTATTTTGAGCTTCTGGTTCCCTGGCAGTTTCCTCATTTAATTTTGCAATCCAGGGACTTCGCAGAGAACGACAGCTCTAATTTTGGACAGTTTGAGCCAACACACTTCATCCTGAGTATCCCAAAGATGAAAAAGCTAATACTGGAAATGGAACAGGCAATTGATTTGACTGGCTTTTTTTACTGACTCACATGAAATACTGCCATGTTTACACTTCCTATCACAAACCTATTTCCAGCCCACACCACAGAATACCCAAAAAGGGGCACCACCAAAATTAGAGCAGGCATCAGAAATACCATCTGCATTCCTCAAGCAATGGAATACAAAACTTCCAGTAATCTATAGACAGGACAGTTTGCAGCCTCCTCACTGGACAGGACTTTGATATTTCAGAGCCAATTTTAAGGGCATTTTTATGCATTTTTTGAAGAAGGAGCCTGAGCAACTTGATCTAACTTGGAAACAGGATGTTCTAGAACAGGTTGGACTGAACAACCTCTTTGGTCCTTTCTAGTCTAAATTATTCTGTCATTCAATAACACCATCGTGGCCACAACAGAGGGCCTTTGGATAGCAATAACCACATCTGCTACATAAATTGGATGAAATGGAACATTATAAACATGGTTATTTTCTTACACAGGTAAGCTTTATTAATTTTATTGCATGCACAACTGCTCTTTATTATTTCTCTGTGCTTTCTTAAAACAGGCTATCTACTTAATGGACTAAAAACAACATTGAAAGTACCTGAAATAAAATATTTCATTCTAGTAATTGAGGAAAACAAAATCTTTCCAAGCCACAATTTGCAGTTATTACACCTTAAGATTCAGACACACATTAAATGATGAACTTTACCCTCTTCTTAACAAAGCTGGAATACATGGAACACTTAAATGGGGTATCACATTTGGTCCTCCAATTTCATTAGCTTCAGAAAATGTGAGTTTTACATATCAAACGTATCATATCAGCACTCCTTGAACAGTAAAATTGGCTTTGGTAATCAGCTTTGTGATGAGGACTCTGTGGGCTGAGCTGTCCCAGTGGAATGCAAGGAGAACAGAAAGCATTGCCACAAAATCATCTTTGTGAACTTCTGGATTTGATTACATAAAGTCTCCATAAGTGTTGGTTGAGGACAGCACCCCACTGCAGAAATATCATTAAAAGTTTTGAAACTGTCCGAATTGCAGCGTTAATAAATGTTAGCAAAGGCCTGCATTTCAGTGGGTACATTCAATTTCTTGTTAGCCAAGCATTATGCTACTGTGAGGAAACCATCCTCTAGATAGCAAGTAGTGGAAGACACATCAACTGTCTACTAAAGGATAAAAAGAGGAAATGAAGAACTGAAGGTCTTTTATATCACTGTGTGCCATTTTGATGCACTCAATGTGGTACTTACTTTAAATTCTTTATTTCATAAAGTATATGAAGTTCATGATTTCAAACAAATTTCCTAAGAGACTGATTTGCTTCTTTTCCTCTGACCTATTTCATGATTAAAAGCAGCAAAGCTGTAGAATCATAAAAGGATATGTTATCTGAAACTTGGTACCTTTGCATATCCTTTACATTAAATGAATTCATTAGTGAAATTTCTATTCACAATCACAAATATACTTTGCTTAACAGTCGTAATGATTGCAGGACTGAATGAGTGCATTTTAAAAATTGGCACTTAATAAAAATTCCAAGTGATCCCTAAGGTCCACAGCATTACTGAACACAGATTTACTCAGAAAAGACTTATTAAGAAATATTATATATTCTATAGGCAATTTGTTAATCCACTTACAATTGCACACATATGTAGATATCAGTTTGCCAAAAATCCCTCTTTTCATCTCGCTTTGTGAAGTTTCATTTTCAGAAAGGACAGAAATAGGCATCTCTTTCCTGCCAGTATAGCACTTGAACTGACAATTAGTGGAAATCAAACTTATGCAAGAATCCTTAAAAAACTAATTTATTGAGCTGTAAAAGAGTTTTACCTATCTCAGACTGCGATTTCATTACTTCAGATTTCATAAAATTACAATCAGAACACCATCCTTCTCAAAGGTGGCCACAGTGCTCTCTGACAATAAACTTCTGCATTAACCTCTCATAAAACTTTGAAATATATTTTTAATGAAAGGGCAGATACTTTTTTATTTGAATCAGTTACTAAAGTAGTTACTAAGGACAGACTGAAAATGTGTTAAACTCGAAGAGCCTATTCAGAGCAGCCTTGCTTCTCCCTCTTTAGCCACACACCTTGAAATGTGCTTGTATTTAGAAAATAACACAACTCCACACTGGTATTGCATCAGTCAACTTTCATATTCCATTCATCAGAAAACCCCCACTAAAGAAGAAAAAAAAAATAGAATACCCATAAGCATCTATGGGAAAAAACAAATGAAAAAGCAGCTCCAGGAGGTACAGTTGGGGAAAAACCTCAGCCTTTGACCCAGCAAAGAATTCTGATTATTCAATTCCTCAACAGTGTTTTCTGGTTTTTTATTACCCTCAAATTCATACAAGCAGTATGAATTATTATTGCCATTCCTCTGTTTCCATTAGGTTTTCCTTGATTGCTTTTTTAGACAGATATGAAAGCCACTTTAAAAAAACAATAAATGTATTTTACCACGTATATCTTTAAGCTCTCAAAATTTACTGTACGTCTTATTTTATTGTACTTTCTATAGAAAATCTGGGGTTTTTTTAAGAAATATTGAAGTTGGCCATTGCAGAACAGAAGAAAACACTGAACCCTGGAGTGTAAATTAAACTGAGTCTCCAACAGGTTCAAGACTAGAAGGAAACCAGCTCCAATGTTGAAAGAAGAATTCCAACTCCAGGTTGTGCTCCAAAAGCCAAACCACTGCAGAGGAATGTTTGCTGCCTTGGTCTACCCTTCACTATGATATGATCATGCTATCATAAAATGATAACCAAATAACCAATGCTGACTTGGTGCTGACCACTACAGGTTACTGACACATTAGTTACATAAAGGTAAATGTATCTCATTTTCATTATTTTCTTTTTACAGTTGAAACTCTGGAAAATATTCCTATAATTGAAACCAAATATCTTCTCCCACAGTAAAAAGGTTTAACAAGTGTGACTAGTAAGTCAAATTTCATTTTAATGTTAAAAATAGCATTCATTTTAATGTTAAAATGCTTTCAAGAATGTGAAGTTATTTATACTTTCTCACTTATAATAAAGTATATATACTTGTAACTTAACTGAAGTTATTTATGCTTTCTATATATATTTTATATATATAAAATCCTGTGCTTCTGCATACACCAAATTCTTGCTATTTAGCTGAAAACATAACCGATGTAGATTTAAACAAAACAAAAAAATAGGCACCAAAGCAAAGACTGATTAACTTTTCAGCCTTGACTCAAGTGACATTTTTCAGCTCATTTATCCATAGCCTGCCAAATTAAACCCATAAGTCGTGGTCACTGGAAACACCTGTTATTCAAGCACAGCATTTCCCAGCCTTTTTAGCTCTTCTTGTTCTCAACTCAGACAATTGTGCAGGGGCTAAGAGGAAATTATTTTACAATTTCTCTTACTCTAATGGTACCAAAGTGCAGATGCATTGAAAACTCCCAAGCTTCTGAAGTGAAAGAATTGATCCTGACAACTGGGGAACAGCTAGAGCTTCACAAAAATGCTTGCTTGGGACACCACAGCAAACTCACAAGTTCCTTTAAAATATGGTAAAAAATGCATCTTGTACAAACCAAATTAAGTCTGCCTTGCCTTGCCTCCCTCTCCAGATTTACAACTCCTGCAACCCTTAGAGCTGAACTCCTGGCTTTGAAGGTGAAAAAAAGGAAACCTCACTATGAACATAAACATTTTGCCAGCATGGATAAAAATTTATTAAAAAAAAAAAAAAAAGGAGCAGACAGATGCTGCTAGAAGTGAAACCAGAAGTGCAAAACATAAGCTGTTTTCTTAGCATGAAAGTATTTTAAGTTCACCTGCCACTGGGTCAAGATGCAGAGCTGGCCAATAAACAATTCAGATTTTGTGAGCAGGCACTGCTTTCCTACAGGTGCAAGCTTTGCTGGTTATAGCCCTCAACTTGGGAATCAAGGACTACACCTGCTGTAATTTGCTGATCAGATAGAAGAGCCATGAAAATGAAAAAGGAACTGGCCTGATGGAATCTAACACCAGAAAGCTGAAAACGTCACACCACTGCTGCAGAATTCAAGAGAATTCCACTCACAAGGGGTCATTCCACCCTGAAAAGAGAAGCTACAGATTAGAGGATAGGGTAGATATAGATGGCAATTAAAGCAGGACAAAGATGCCATTTTTTAGGCATTTTTAAATCTGTGGGGCACTATCACCAATGACAACACAGAGATTTGAAATGAGCTTTGCCATTTTCAAAAATTACCCCCTGGGCCCAGTTCTGAGGTAAGAAAAATACAAGTGGTGAAGAAACACAAAAAGAATGTGCAGCTACTACTGTAAAGGGCAAAAAAAGCCACCCTTGGGAGTCTACTTCCTAAGGAGAAGCTCTGCTCTATACTCTCATTTTTCTCTCTTGAGAAAGCAACGGAATCCCCATGGAGAATAAGAAGCGACCAAAGAAATTTTGAACATTGAAGTTTTACCCAATTTCCATAAAGCAGATGTTGAAACTGCAGGAGCAGGCTTGTGTGGTGCTACTAGTTCCAAGCACTGCTGCTGTTCCAGAACAGACAAAGCCAGGATATCTTATTGTCCAACTCTTTCACCATTGCCATGAAGGCATCACTGGACTACACGAGCCAGCACAACACTCAGTTTTATTCACACATCATCATTCAAAAGCTGCACAAAAATAATTCAGGATTCTCATTGATTTTCTGTCAATAAAGAACAGCCTAAATGTTCTGTTCTGAGTTAAGGTCATCATTCTTTTGTTCAGAAATTACTCTGAAGGATAGTAATTTGCTATTAATTATTACACACATGGAGTTATGGAACTGAATTTAGAATACTGGCACGTACAACACACAGCTGAACTCTCATCATTTTTTTTTTCCTTAAAACAAGTGTTCTCTAATCAAATATACCCTTAAAGCCTACTCCAAGTGAACTAAGCAAAGCTACTTTAGGAATGACTACAAAGATGTACTCATAAAACTTCCTGACAACATTTTAATGTACACACATCAGCATAAAAGGAAGAAAATCCCTTCACCCTGGACAGAAAGTTACATTCCTTGAGTGATGCTCCTCGAGGTTTCACTCTGATTTTTGACACCTTGTGTTAATTTTGCAGGTGCTCAGGCTTTTTGACTGTAGTAAAGTGTAAAACCAGCTCAGCAACACCACCCCTCACTTCAACTACAAATATAAACTGGGTTCAGAGCCTGGGCTCTGGATCTGAATTTTCAATTCCCAAATTGCCTCAGTTAAGGCTATGTTGGAAGTGTGTCCATATCTCGATGTCAGAACCCTAAACACAGAAAATTTTAAACTTTCTGGACTAACAAAAACTAATCCTCAAAATTACACCACATTTAACGTAAAGACACAAAAAAACCCCTTCCNTAAGTAATTAAAAAATCCACAGTGCAAAACATAAATAACTAGTTATTAAATTTAAAATGAAAATAAATTATTTAACAGCTCGTAATTGAATAATTTAAACTTAAAAAAACATAAGAACATCACTATACACTCCATTTTTACTTTATTAACATATAAAACCACTCAGAATCAGTAAAACTATAACTTAAATAAAAAATAATTAACATCCAAGTCCAAACAAAAATTTCGCCTCACACACTTTTTATCCAAACCCTAAAAAAACCCAACAATAAATAAAACAAACAAAAAAAAATCTCCACACATCTTCCCTCCCTGATTTCTAAATCAGACAAAACAACTTTGGGTTGAAATGAAATTGTTGACGCGTTGTGCAAAAGGATTTCCACTGCTTTGCTTAACCCAGATGAGTGGAAGAATTTTGCAAGTGGTAGCTGAGAAACTACTCCAGGTCAAACATTAAAGCATAAATGCATATTTTGCTTCACTTTTTCAGAAGCTGGCCCTTGGTGTGGGAGGAACATTTGTACACCACGCCAGGCTCACCAGTGCCCTTGTGCCTGATCTGCAGAGCTGGAGCATAGCCCAACATTTGGCTCTAACTCGGCTGGATCTCACAGATACAAAAAGAAAACACCAAGATTTTCCTATCTGAAAGAGATTAGGCAGTCTAGACATATTATTACAAGCAAGAAAGAAAGGCTGCCTTTAAAGAATCCGTAGAAAGCAATCTTAAATATAGCAGGAAATACAGCAAAACACAGCACCCTTCTGAACCTCAGCAGCCAAACAAAAAGTGAGGAGTAAGAGGGAGGAGAAAAACTTGCTCCCCCAACTCCTTGGAAAAGTAAGTTTCAGTCTGAGAACAAAATCAGCTTTTTTTTTTAACCAGTCTTCACCCAGTTTTTTTATTATTCTGCAGCACACACCCAATTTTGCCACCTTTATTCCTCAGAGACAGTGAAATGCCTCAGATACAGAATTGGGGCTGGAGTAAGAGCAGTGACTTCTGTCAAGTTATTACTGATTAATATGCCTGCTTCTAAGGAATGTTCATATTCCCTTCCAAGGAATGTTCATATTCCCTTCCCTCTTTAATTGGTGTCTTTTTGGTCAGAACATTTAATCTCTGGCCCTTCAGAGTGGTTGTACATGGCTTTATCATCCACTTTTAAGTAATTCCATTCCCTGTACCTTCCACTGCCTGGATTGTTCAAAACCAGAAATTTCACCTTTCCTGTGACCTCAGCAGATGTGCTTTGGTCATTATTCCCTTAAGCCTTTGAATGTAAAGCACACTCAGGCTCATTTTCCTCACTCATCTTTGCAGCAGCTGAAGTGACAGGCTGCTTTTTTAATCCCACCAAAGGCCTTTTTCATGGTTTTCACAGAAAGTCCACGGCACTGAACAAGACTGAAGGAAGCAGCAGGGCTGTAGTTTCCCCTGATGGGGTTTCTGTGCTCTGTGTTCCCAGCAGGAAAGCCCTGCAGGGCTGACAGTTTTGGGTGATATTTCATGCCACAGGCTGCTCGCTTTTAGTGTACAAATTTTTTCCTCCCTGGCTCACTGCTGCCAAAAGATTGTTAAATGCTAACAGCTTGAAGCATGACTCAGCTTGGCTTTTTTTTTTTTTTTTCTTTTTAATTTAAAACAAAATCAAGTAGTTTAAGTCACCTCAAGGCAGGTGAAAATAATTACATTTAGCAGCTGATAAAACCCACATGGTAATTGAATCCAATTTTTAAGAAAATATTAGTGCCACAGATGCTGTAACACCAAAACCTTCAAATACATCTTTATAAGTTTCTGTTTATAGTGTTCCAGCAGTTTTTACTTACTGCATAAAATTTAAAGAACGTTACATGATGTGAAGGTATGGAAAGGAAGGTGTATCACTTCTGTAAGTGAATGCCCATAAATTCAGACTATCCATTTCAACAGTTAGGAGATGTCAAACTCAAGCTTCAGAAAATACCGGCTCTGGTCTCTGAAGTAACTGAAATTAGATGCCCTGGTAGTGAAATGCAGAGTTTCTCATTCCTTGCTTGCATATTTATTGCAAAACCAATCATTTCAAGTGTAAGCTCTGAAGGCATCCAAGACACAGCCACACATGCTGTAGATTTTGAGCCTGCAACTCTGATAAATTCTCAATCCTAGACACAAGACAGCAAAGGGAGCCATAAGAAAATTATTTTCAAAACTAAACTTCCACAAGGTATCACTCAACTTCACTAGTACAGCAACACAATTTTTACCATAGCACAAGAAACAGAAATTTGATTTATTAAAAAAAGTAACCCTGAGTGGATCACCTTGGCATGTTCTGCCAAAAATCTAAAAAGCCAACATGACATGCTTTTCATCAAAACACATCAATAGAAGCATTCACAGGAGGTACAGGGCAGAAACTGCTGAAGTTCTTGTAGGTAGGTCACCTTTACTCACTGAATTTTAGTAAATTGTTTCCTTTCTTTTACTTTAAAGCTCTGCTTTAGAAAGAAAGCTTATAAAGATTCCAGTATTTGAAAAGTAAAGATACCATTACTGATGTACTTCAGTAAGAATAAGGTACATGCAAAAACCAAAAGCACTTCCAGAAGCAGAGGAATGGCACAAAACCCCATTCCCTACAAATACTCCCCTTGTCACTGGCTGAAAAGTGACTTCGGTTCCTTCCCATGTTTCTGACATGAGAATAAATCCCATGCAATTTAAAGCAATAAAAATCCCATGGATCCTCCAGCATCAATAAACGTGGGATTCACAGACCAACTGCTCCCTATTTGTGCACTTTACATCACCTCTCCTTTCTCACTATTCTCATTTTTATGTGGCCATTGATTTATCAAGTGAGTGCAGTAAATGCATAAATATCACACACATCAAATAATTTCCTCAGTCTCTATTTCTCCAGGACATAAAAGTAGTAACTGCTTGCTTGAGGGGGGAGCAAGCTCTTCCCAGAGTAAGGCCACCACTACTGCAGAGTAGTGGGAGATCTTTCCAAACTCCATTCCCCCAGAATAACACAGCAGGCCACACCTCAGCTGGAAGAAATGTATTGTGAATTAAGACAGGGCTGTGACTTTAATTTAATGCAATTACTTGTTAATTTAATATCCCCAAATCATTATTGCTCTGGGGCCTTTGCCTGTGACTCCATTAATTCTTCTCCCCCTATTCCACTTGCAGCAAACTGAGCAAGGCCATGCTAATGGAGAAGCTGCAATTATTTATTTTGTGCATTTCCTGCTGACTGAGGTTATTGCACCATGCAAGAAATGTCAGTGGGTTTGAATAAAATACTGATAATGGCACGACATAAAGCAAGAGAAGACTGCAGTGCCATCATTTGTCATTGAGTTTTTGCCTTTTGGGTGAGCAGAAAGGCATTAAGTTGTTAAGTGAAAGCATGGCATTACTGAAACTATCTTTTTGCAAATTTTCAATAAGAACTGCATGATTTTTCCATTAGTGAAGTATTCCAAATTCCATTTAATTTGCTTAACTATGAAATGTATACAGTCAAGTTCTTACTGTTAAATCCAGCAACAGCTGTTGAAAATGGTCATTATAAACATGTTAAAAAACTTGAATGCATAGACGTTTACATGACAAATGGAAAATTAGGTGATTTCTCTAGAAAAATCTAAATTACATTGTAGTAGTTTGTATGGCTGGAAAGCTGCAAATCCTAGCAGCCTCAGTTATATTCAAAAGAGGATGGAACCTTAAGTGGGAATCAATTCCATAGGGGGTACTGAAGGAATTATGGAAAGCATGTAAAGATTGTGGGAGGAGATCACCCTATTTTAAAAACATTTTACAAGTGACTTTCTCAGCTCATGTCCTGGTGCCACATGACCTGCAAGTCTCTCCTCCTCTTACCCATGGAGCTTCTCCTGTGGGAATCAATTTGGAAAAAAAACAGTTAAAACAATTGTTAAATAATTACAAAAATGAGCCTGGAAGGGCCCATTTGACTTAAGAGCAATTAAGTGGAGATGGAGGTTTCTGATTTAAACATTAGCACTACAAAGAATAATTAATGAACGGGTCACAGTGCCAAGCTCCACCTTTATCCACATTCTATAAAACTATTCAAAAAAGGAGTTAAAAGGTAAATAGATTTTCACATATCCACTACTAGCACACGAAATTCATCAGCTGAAGCCTAAGGTAACAGTGCTGCAATAGAATCATGGGATTGGGTCACTCTCTGAGAATCACAGGGTTTACAACACACCAATGTTGTGGCAATCTGCTCCAAACTGCAATGACACTGATTTCTGCCTGCCAAGGAGCACTGCTGGGCTTTACATTCAGTGGCCTTTATGAAACACATCAATAGAGCAACACAACCTTCAAAAACTCAGAAACCTCTAACCTAGAAAAGCTAAAAAACACCCCAACACCTTCACAAACACAACATGAATTCATAGGACAGTAAAGAACATTTACACACGTGAAGGGAAAAGAAGAAAAATAATACATTAAATGCTTAAAGGAATTAATAGAACAAAAAAGCAAAGGCCAGAGGAGATGTCATCTCAACATGAAAGACTGCTAAAGTGTCAAATGCAGGTCTGAATATCAAACACAGTGAAGAGTCCTTAGCTAAAGTGAATTGCTGGCAGAAGTGCTGTCTGGTTCTACAAACATAAAGTCAGTATTAAAAAAAATAGATTTTAAAAGCAAACAGGGGAAATAAAAAAAAATCCCAAGTGTTCTCCTGGTTTTGAATGGCTCTCCACAACAGCTTTCTTTTATTAGTTGCATCTGTTGTTGACTTTTTACCAAAGAAAAGGATTCTCCTCTATTTGGTCACATATTCAGTCCCACAAAGTAAGACCTGAATAAACAAAAAGGAAAAAACCCAAGCTAATTCCCTGAAGCTTGTCATAGCACTGTAAGAATCACCAACACTGGAATTGCTTACTGCAAATAATCTCTGACAGTTAAAGAGTTTATAGGTTGTAAGTGGGAGAGCAATTCCTAGAGGATTGCAGATTCCCTGCTCCTGCTGACTGACAGAACAAACTCTTCTGATTCCTAAGGTTGCTGTCACCACCTCAAAAGTACCAGGCACCTACAAGAGGTGTCCAGGTACAAAACCTGGTGTTATTCACCTTTTAATGAATTTACATAGCAGCAAGTATGATAACACCTTTATCAAACATTTTTCCCCCTCCAAACAAACACTCCCATTACTCAGGTAAGATATTCCTTGCTGAAAGTCTGTATAAATCTTGAGAAAGCAAAAAATAATGTCTGTACAACCTAAGCCATCTTGTTAACAGGTGTTTTATCACCTGGATTTTGTAAGCTCTCCCATTTTCTCAGGACAAGAAGCTGAGATTTCTCATGTACCTTTCACGCCATTTAATTCACAGAAGCTCCTAAATGCCTTGAACATCCAATTTTAACAATGAAAGAGCTTTCATTTACCATCCAATCACATACACTAACACCATTCTATTACTTTCAAATGCAATAAGACACTCCGTGGGGCTTGTAGCAGCATAGAATGAGAACTGTATTAAAGCTGCTGCCTTTTGACCCAGAAAAAAGTACCCCTTGATTGTCCCTTTCACTCGGGGTAAGAACTGTCAGTCACTCACTCAGCAGAAGAACACATCACTCTGGAAGCAGTCGGGATTTAAGACTTGCAGAAGGGTTGGAAACATGTGAATTTCACAGCAAATTAACATCTTAAATCAAGCTTAAGACTGGGGTCATTATTTTGAAATCCTTCACTCGACTGAAAGGTTCTGCTGATGGTATGAGTGGGTCACAAAATCAAAGTTAACACACAAATTAAATTCTAAATTTGGTGATAAAAGCTAGACCACAGTTCTAAATTAAAGGAGTAATGAGTGTTACTGACAGCACTCAAGAGGAGCTTCATGTGACTTCATCCCCATAAATGTAGCCTTTGCTGAGCTGGGCTTTTATCTAGAAAGAATAACTTTCAAACTGAAAAGCATCCATCAACGCGTGCTCTAAAGCATAGCAAAAAAAATTAATTTCAAAAGCAGAAAGGGCACAGCAAAGAGCAGCAGCTCCCAGTGTAAAATGAATGCTGAGGTGCTCAAAATCCCCTCAAACCTCCCTCTGTTTTTAATAAGGAGCTTATACTTGTTACAGGTACCTACAGCTCTGCTCCTGGTCCTTCTCTGAGGAGCAGCACGATGCTGTCTCAGAGCTGGCCTGACCCCAGCAACAGAAAGAGAAGCACTTGATCACAAAGGAGCAAGGTGTAAATGAAACTGTTCAAGGTGCTTTATCTGTTCAACTGTAGCTTCCCTCAAACAGGACAGACCCAAGAAAAACAAGCAAACCAACCACAACTCCACAAAACCCCTAAGCAAACAGAAAAGGCCACAGAAAGGGGCTTTACCCAACAGAAAAATTATCAGCAGGTAGAAAGACAAAAAGAAGAGTAGTGAATACCTTCAAACTTCATTCTGAGTTAGACTAGAATGGATTGAAATGTGTGACACATTTCCCATACAAAAATTGGAGTCGTCAAGAATAAAAACCAAACCACCTCTGTGGATTACACACAGCAAGACTGGCTAAAAACTTCCAAATTACACACAAAGTAGAAGACCGGGAGAATTGATATATCAAATTGACAATACACAGCAGAAGTAATGAGTACAAGCCTGGAAATATGTTGTAAGATGTGCCTTGCAGCATTGCTCAGATATTATCTGTGTATCAAAAAATCTGAGCTTACACTGCACAAGAGATTCCTCCAAAGACAACAACAAGGAGCAACTGGAAGTGATGAGAGCACAGACCAAGGCATAATTACATCTACATGGATAATTTTAAAAATCACAGCAACAATTCAAAATCTATTTAATCACACAACCCCGGAATGGTTCATCTGGTCCCACCTCCCTGCTCCAGCAGGGTCACCCCAGAGCACACAGCACAGCATTGTGCCCAGATGGGTGTTCCAGTGAGGAAGCACCACAGCCTCTCTGGTCTCTGTTTCAGTGCTCAGCCACTGCACAGGAAAAGTTCTTCCTCCTGTCCAGGTGGAATTCCTGGGATCAGTCCCTGCCCATTCCCTGTGTGCCATTGCTGGGCCCCACAGAGCAGAGCCCTGCTCTGCCCCTCCCTGCTCACAGGGACACCCAGGCTGAGGGTCCCTCTCAGCTGGGGCTCCTCTCAGGGCTGAGCAGCCCCAGCTCCCTCAGCCTTTCCTCAGCACAGAGATGCTCAGGCACTTCCTCATTTCTGCAGCCTCCACTGGCCCTGCTCCAGAAGCTTCATGTCCCTCCTGTCCTGAGGAGCCAGAGCTGGATGCTGCACTCCAGATGTGCCTCTCAGGGTTGAGCAGAGGGCCAGGATCACTCCCTGAGCTGCTGGCACTGCTCTTCCTCACACACCCCAGCACTGCTGAGTTGATGGCTGGTAAAGAAAACTAATTTGTGCTATGGCTCAAAACAGGCACCTTCCTGCAAAGATACTGATTTGACACAGAGATCAAAGAAGCCTAGATCATTAAATTTCCTAAAAGTGAGGGGGAAAACCCCAGTTCTCCCAAGCTACCACAGACTCAGTTTCTTGGTCAAAATGCCTCCGGTGTCAGCCTACTCAAAACCAGCACAGATCCAGTTCCTGTTGATGCTCTTCTGGAGGTTGACCTGGAACACAGACCAAGCAGAGCAAGAGTAAAAAGTAGGGATTTATTAAAAGGCCTCAATGAGTACACCTGGGCTGCACAAGAGTCTAGCTAGACCACACCCAAGATGCACCCGAAAATGGCTACAAAAAATTGTGTGCAAGATCAGTCATGAGGTCTCACACTTTTTTAAGTTCTGGTCCATTAGCACATTGGAGTGAATTGTCCAATTACAGCTTCAGGTTATGAAGCTCCATCCTCCTGGTTTTTTCTTCTCATTTAATTGTTGGTTTTGAGCCTGAAAGTTGTCTTTGGTCCCAAGTTAGAGAAGGAATTGTTTTGTCTATCTGTGAAGAGAGCTTAGTAGAACTTAACATGAAATCTAAAGCTACCCACTAAAACAGCACAGGATCTAAAAAATACAAAAGCTAAAACTTAAGGCATCACTGTGTCTAAGGCATGAAGACTCCCAGATGTATAGATGGATGGAGGACAACCCTCCAAGTGATTCATGGAGTGCTTCTTTTCTTGGGAAAATTGTTCCTCTTTGGATTTATATTGAAGTGTTCCCCTCCCACTTATTTGTTTGTAAATCTTCATGTTATCTAAAAATCCTGTAATTTATAAATTTCACATAGATAAGGAAGAAAAAAAAAGAGTGGTTCGTCTTTAGCATGCCTCTTGTGAATTTCTGTCCTTCTCACATCAGCAGATAATGTTTAATCTAGTAAACTTTGGCATAATTTAAAATAGCACTTGTCTCCAAAGTCTTGCAACTCTCCAGAATTTGGAATGTTATTCTTCAGGGAACCCATTAATTTTCACAAAAAGGTCTCAAAGGGTTGTATTAATTAACAGATTCAAGTAATCTACAAAAACTGAAATACTGCCAAAACATTCTGCATGCACTCCCAGCTCATTAAAAACGCCAAAATCCTCAGTTTAACATTAAATAATTCCCATTGGACTTACAAAAAAGCTTACACAAGTATGGTATTTAAAAATCATTTTAAATGCTAGGGAAATTTACTATGATTTATTATCACAATTTCACATAATAAACCTTTCAGAGCTATGGCTCTAACGTAAGTTGTAACTGTTACTGTGTGATAAAGTGCTCCATCAGTAAGTCCTTTCCATATGGACTTTATGCACCCATTCCCTCACTCCTTTTTAGAGAGCATTTTGTTCAATCTGTCTAAATTACTACAGAGACAGAGTCAACCTTATAGCACCATTGATCTGAAGATGGTGAAGAGCTCAAGAAGTGATACTGAAGGATGATTAAATCCAACCCTAAAGAGATGAAGAAGAGATGAGACATATAATCAGGCTGAAGATGCTCAAGGATTAGAAATTATTTGTAAAGACTTGGCACCTACTGTTTAACGCATCAAAAAGTGCCCTCAGAAAGTTTTAATGACTATCCAAGTTATGCCATCTTTGTTCTACTCAAACTGTACCAATTGATATCTTTTATTCTGCCTTTTCCTCCTTTGTCCTTCTCCCCACACCCCTCCAAGCAGGACTGTGCACAGCCCAGTTCCATTTGTGTCCAAAGTCTCCAACTGCAAGGTCACACAATTCTAGCCTCAAGGCAAAAATCAGGCCTAAAACCAAGTAGTTTTATTTCCCAATGTGTCAAAGATAAAACATGTCTTCTTTTCAAGAAAAAAAAAACAGTCAACTAAAAAAAATCAAACCTGAAGACTTAAAATCTTTGAATACTCCCACAGTGTTACATTCCATTTTCTATTCCTTGGACTCTTGTGACTTCACTTTTCTATGAAGGACTTTCAGTACTTCTTTATCTACATTTGAATAAAAAATCTTTGTGTTGGTCCTTTCCCCAAATATACACCTCAACTTGCACAATGGAACTCTAACTGCAGTAGTGCAGACCTTGGCAAAGATTCTCACACAAAAAGGAAGCACTTGATTGTGCAGTAAGTTTAAAATCCACAGAGGATCACACCTGTTGGAGAGCTCCCTTATTTCAGGAATGACACACATTGTGCTGTCAATATGTCAATCACAACATGGAATCCTTAAATGCCTGAACCAACCAACACAGTGGTTTCTGCTGTATAACCACATGCAATACAAAATGGGGTGGAAGGATATTTCAGTATCAGCAATTTTCATATAAGAAGGGATAGCCTATATGTCATTATTAGCTAGTGAACTAAACTCAGACCCCCAAAACTATTAAACCTGGATTACTGCTTCACTTCTTCAGGCATGCTGAGTTCCGTGGATGTTTCCTTGCCACTAGATCAGGATACAGCATTAAAACAATATTTTGTTTCTATTTTTGCCCTGAATGCTCAGAAACACACGGAATTCAGTTTTACACAGAAAGCTCTCCCTGATCTCCGTGGCCATCAATCTTCCTTCATTTACTGTTGTCTGGTTTGTCCTTCCCTGGCCACTGTCACTCTCCTGAGAGGTAACTGATCCATTTAAACACTGTTCACAGCACAGAAAGAGTTTTCTGGCCTCCCTGCCTCCCACAAACAGGAATGATGCAGTTAGTACTGTGGAGTATCTAAAGGATGTACATAATTCCCATCTCTAGAAGTGTCCAAGGCCAGGTTGGATGGGGCCTGAAACAGCCTGGGACAGTGGAAGGTCCCCAGCCCATGGCAGGAGTTGGAACAAGATGAGCTTTAAGGTCCTTTCCAACCCAAACCATTCTGTGATTCTATAACATGAATCCAGCTTGAAAAACTACACAAAACTGCACCAGACAAATTTCCCATCATGTGAACAAGGAGTGCTGCTCACTTCTGGCTGATGGCACTCTTGCTTTTGAAAGCAGTGATATAAATATGCACGTTTTACTAAGACAGGCATAGTAAAAGAAGTCTTCATTAAGATAG
Organism: Thryothorus ludovicianus; assembly: GCA_013397245.1. Classification (NCBI taxonomy): domain Eukaryota; kingdom Metazoa; phylum Chordata; class Aves; order Passeriformes; family Certhiidae; genus Thryothorus; species Thryothorus ludovicianus. The sequence continues at coordinate 261,036 of VZTB01000309.1, read as the reverse complement.
CAGTGCCTGTACAAGCACTATAGCATTTGGCAGCATCAATTCCTGTAAAGTTTTACTGAACATCTTAAAGTTGTCTTAGAATTTGATTTACAGTTGGTTAGCAGAATTATGAGGCTTGATTTCCCAGTACTTTTAATTCATCTCTCCAACATATGAAAAACCAAGCAAATACCAAACAGAAGCATGGGGACTTCATTGATTTTAAGTTTAAAAAGTCAAATATATTTCAATTCAAAGAAGCTCAAAAAGAAACTGTAACTACTCTAAAAAAAGAGATCAATACATAGATCTGAATGGGTTCATTTGCTGAGGTTACATGAGGGATAGCACACACCATTTAATAGCAATTTCATTTTATCAAAATCCAGCAATGCCACAATGAGCAGGGAAACGAGAGAAGCAACACACTGACCCTGACCCATGCTACCCAAACACCAAAAACAAAGGACAGAATTCCAACTGGTAGCAAAAGATCAATTACTAACCAGAACAGGGTGTTAAAATATAATCAGCATCCATATACCCATAAAATAATTTAGAATTATGGAATCATTAAGGTTGGGAAAGACCTCTAAGATCAAGTCCAACATCAAGCCAGCACTGCCAAGGCCACCACTACTCTCCAAGTGTCACATCCACACATCTTTTAAAGGGAGATAGTGGTGGTGTGGGATGATGACTCCACCAGTTCTCTCTGTCCAGTGCATGACAATCTTTCAATAAAGGAAGTTCGCTTCATAGCAATGCACAATCTTGCTCATTTTAATACAAGAAATTAATTTAAAATATTCAAAATAATCTCTGTTTCTGAACTAGTTTTAAAAATCAAATTATAAAAATAAAGCAAGATAAAAAACACTGTCTGCAGCTATATGGACAACTATAAACTATAAATTTTAATAAAACAAACTTGTTTTGGACACCCTGTGCCTAAAACATGCCATTTCACACACAGATGGTTTTATTTTTATGAAAAAAACCAAAAAAACAAACCCAAACAAATAAATATCAACAGAAGCTCAGTCTGGAAATAGCCCTGATAAATGTAGAAACAGTTTTCAGTGTTGCAGTCCATTAACTTCCATGATTATGAGCTCTCACAAAGAAAAAGGATGATCACAGCCTTAGACAGACGTTCACCTGGGAGACATTTTTATTTCAAATGCCAACATTTACATCCCAGGGCCTGGAAAATGAAATCTCCATCAGTTCTGTTTTGATTGTAAGTTAGAGTTATAAATCTAATTGTTTTGAAACAAGGAAAGAAAGAGATCCAAGAAAAGCTGACAAGTACTATTCTACCATTTAGTACCAATTACTGTAAAATCAAAATCAAGATGTTCTTTTGTCAGGTTTGACAGACGCAGTTTGTTCCTCACCTCATCTGTCCTACATTGATGATAGAAAAATGTTAACATGAATTTAATGATTTAGCTTAAGGCTGAAATAAAAACTCCAGAGATTTTCAAATTTTAGCAAAATCTACAACTGGGATGAAGTTTTCACCATATGCTGAGCATCCCCAAGGAAATGTACTCATTTTGTCCAAGTCTCCATAGGAGAACTGATCTCTTCTGCTCCATGGATGTTTGTTTATACACCTGCAGAGTGGCTGCTGAAAGCTGGATCTGAATTAGAATTTGGGCACTTACATGATATAGAAAGTTTGTCCCTGAAGTCGAGCATAGCCCCTGAAAATGTGAGCGTTAGTGAAAACATTCAAGTGAGATTATTACTGCCATACATCTGCTCCCTTTCACAGCTCCCAAATCCCTGCTTAGGGATCTCTTACTCCTTACCTGATCTGCACACAACTTAGTGCAGGCAAAAACCCACAGACCAGTGTGATCCAATTATGGTGCTCACATAGTTTTACACCAACCCTAATTATAACAGCAGCTGTTGGAGTCCAGAATGTAGAAAATATTTCTCTGCATGTTTTAAAGGACCAAAACCCTCTGACAAATCCTGCTTTTAACCTTTGTCCATGGAGAGGGCATCCTGGGCTTTGGGATGTGACAGAATTATCAGGAACGTAACTTAGATAGTAGCATAATATATAATTTATCACAGGGTGAGAAATGTAGATTTTTGGNTTGGAATTTGCCACAGTGCAGAGTATCATGAATAGAAATTTAGTTAGTAATTGGTAGAAAAGTAGAAATAATGCACGTTTTGGGTGATAATTGAGTGAATTATCTTTAAGAGAACCTTGAATCTGTATGTTAGGGGCTCTTTGGTGTCCCTTCTCCCTCATGCTAGGTTAGTGTAAAGCCTGGTGTTCAGAAATTGCTGATAAGTAAAGAATAAAAAACCTGGAGAATGAATACACCAAGAGTTCAATGTATTTTTTCACCTAAACAAGGACTTAAAAGACTGACCTCCCCTATCAGGGGAGAGACATGTGGAAGTCACAAAACTTTTGCAAGCAGCAGTTGAAGTCTGTCCAGTAAATAAACCCATAACCATAACTCCTCATGCACCTTCCAGCAGCTCCTCAGGACCTGTTCCAGCACAAGGACACAGCCTCCTGCTGGCATTCAGGGGGAACAGAACAAAAGCACCACTGCAGATAGTGCACAGCCCCTGGAATTTATGGCATCTCCCTCAAAACCAAGGGTTAAAAGTCTGTCACTGAATCCCTGCCACTGGCAAGGCTATTCCAAGTTTTGTTGACTATGGCAAGAAATAGGTATCCAGGCCTAAAACACTGCTAGAAGAAATGGGCATCAGTTATAGAAGTGAAGCTACTGAAAAGTTTTTTTTTAAATAAAGGCAGAGATTGGCCAAGCACTCCAAATATAAAGGATTCTCTGTTGCTTGATTTCTTGACCAATTCTGTTTGGATGGTTTTGTTGTGCTGGAAATTCTCCAGGGAGATAGTTCTGAAAGACTGAGAACTGAAAACACAAGTAGAGGAACACAGAGGGAATTGTGGTGTGAACAGGCCAACAAACCTCTAAAATTCAGCTCCAGCATTTCAAGGGAAACCCACGGGAATTCACTCTCTTCCCATGAGACCTAAACATGCTTTTCAACGTTTTTATACTTCACCTTTCAAACTGAGTTCAAGTTTTACTTTTCCTGTCAATCTTATTGGTTGCATATCTCCAAGTGAGTCTGACGTTTTCAGAATTTACCATGAAGAAAATACTGAAATCAGAATGGAATAAACAGGAAATCATCACTAGGAGGGTTGGTATCATTCTTGTAGTTTTCACAAGTATTTCTCCTTATTGCTCTTTTGTACTTAGGGAACTTTTATTCAACAATGCAGCAAGTCTGCCCACAATCTAATAATTCTTTTCTTTCTGGCTAGCTGTGTAGTTACTCACTCAAACAAGAGGAAATACACCTAGTTTCTTCTTTAAAATTCTTATATTTGTCTTGCTTTCCCCTTTGGAGACACTACAGCTACCATAGTTCAAGTACTATGCTTATTTTAATAACTGAATATCTCCCTTAAAAATATTTATATAGCAAAAAATAAACAGAAGATTTTTAAAAAAAAAAACTACAGCTATTAACATCCTGTAAAATAAAGCCCTGATATGAGATTGCCCAAACCACAGGGATTAGGAAATAGGGCTGCACAAATGGAAACTGCCACCTTTATGCATCTCTGTGTTAGTGCTGTATCTCTAAATCACAGCACCCATAAATACCCTAAACCTTCAGGGATTTTACATGTGGGTTACAGAACTGGTTTACAAATGAGTGGCAGGTGATTTCAGTTTCTGTTACCCTCGCCAATAAAGGATCATTAGTACAGCAGGTTTGTAATACATGTAATATCATAGGTCAGACTGAGAAGAAGGGAAGACTACAAGATTAATAAATCAGTTTATAATTTCTACAGGATAGTATCAAGGAACGAAAAGTACTTAATGTTATTAATTGCAATGTATTAAATTCTTTGGCAAGTAAAATTCCTCATTAAAACACAGCAAGAGTAACCCTACATATTCCATCAGATGATTTTTGAACATTATGCATTAGTCTTGTATTTATGTAAGTTACCTGAATTTAGAATATATTTCTAATTTAGCCTTATCTTATATTTTTATTATGTTCCTCTTCCTTTCTACCACAAAATATTATTCCTGAACACTCTCTGGTTCTCAGAAAACCACTCCCAAGTGCTCCTCACTTTCCCAGAAAACAAACAACTTATCTATGGGCTAATTCTACACACAAATGCCTACAAACTCTGCTCTTTTAAAAATTTACCTTTCCTAAAAATATCTATTTCTTTACATTGAAAAATTCATAGCCGAGTACTAGAAAATGTAAAAAGTCGTGTATAAAATCAACACTAAACTTCTAACCATCCTAAAGAAAGTATTTGTTTCTTGACAAATAGTAGTTCTGAATGGGTGTTAAGTATACAATAAAAATGTAAGTGGTTTTTAAGTTTACAAGAAAAATTAAGCATCACAACTTTGATGAGGATTTTTTTGTGAATAATTATTTAGAATTGCATCGGAGTGAAAGTAGTGCCATGACACATATTAGTCACCTTCTAGAAATCCTAAAGTTTAGCATTTTTATTTTCTAAAAAAAAAAATCCCATTATATGAATTCCCTCATGCTAATTAGGATCTTTTTAATGCTCACAAATTTACTCCATTTCAAGAAAATCTCAACATCTTGTTCACAGTTCATAAGATATATTTATAAGCTAACTTATTTTCAAACTGAATTTGGTTAGTACATCAGCCCATGTAACAAGTATCAAAGCAATTTCTTTTATTATTGATATATTACATCTGTTCAATATAGAATTACAGAATTCTAGAACATCTTGAGTCAGAAAAGATCCACCAGGATTCTCCAGTCCAGCTCCTGGCCCTGCCCAGGACAGCCCAACAATCCCTGTGCCTGAGAGCCTTGCTCACATCCAGTAAATATTGAGAGTTTAGTGCATTTGGAGTCCAGAATAATCAGATCACAATAGGATGATTGCTTTCAGTTAAATACTTCTCAGAATATTACTAACAAATTACTAACCCAATCTATTCAGTCCTTTTCTGGCCACAAACTCTTGGGAATAAAAAGCAAAAGCCAAGCAATTTAGCAGTGAGAGTTGCCAGACATCACACCTTTGGCTCTGTGGAGAATACACAAGGAGCCTCAAAAAAGTTACAACTGTATCTTTTTACAATCTTTTTTTTTTGGAAAACAAGTACTCCTGTAAAATCTGCTCAATAACTATGACAACAGCTAGTAAGAAGAAAATATATTACATGCATTCCCTCTGTTGACCCTGCCTAAAAATTGTCCTTTTTTTTCTGGTAAAGATGCTTGTTCACTAATAAAATTACAGAGATACCCAGGTCTTTTCATGTGTGCACCATAAAAACACAACATGCCTTGAGACTGAGAGGAATGAGGGATTTGTCTTTACAAACAAGCTGTGGGTCTACTGGTAGATAAAACTAGCACTGAGAGATAAAGGAAACAAGGGGAAGGATCCCACTGATTGATGAATGGAAAAATGGTATTTGCCTTACAAAGAAACAGTGGGTATAAATGAAATTGGATATTGAAAGAAACCATGGGGAGAAACCATACATTCTATAAGAATTAAAAATTAAAATGGCAGGTTATACATTAGAGGGAATCTCAGGTATCAGGTGTTCTGGGAAGTCTGTAGCTCTCAAATACCTCAGCCAATGGGGAAAGAAAGAGTGAAATGTAGTTCGGAAATTGGGTAAAAGGGAGGCTGTGTCCTCCAAAAATTGGAGAGACCCCAGGGGAATGCCCCATGGCCTCTCCCTTTATTAGAACAAAGCAAAAGGACTCATCTGTCTCCTTTTTGGACATAAACTTCTGGTGTTTGTGGATCAATTTTCCTAACAAAATTATCCTGCAGATTATTGCTGCTATGGTTTCAAAGCCACAGCCAAGGCCTTCCCTCAGGAGCCATCGCTCTGGCCAGAGCTGCAGACAGAACTAAATGAGAAACAAAAAGGCTTCTAAAGACCCTGATAGCCCAGAGCCTTAGAGATGGACAGGAAGGAACATTTACCCTGCAGGGGAACAGGGAAAGGTGGACCCAAGGGAACCATTCACTTCCCTCCTTATTGCTGTATTAGATGGGAAAAGCTCCAAAGGAGGGTGAGGGTGTTGGAGCCAGGAGTTCTGCATTCCTACAGAAAGGCCTCCCAGAGCTTACCCAAGTGTGAGCCACATGGTTCCCACTGATTTTTCACAGAGAGCTCACTTTTCCTCTCTATTAAACTGCATTACAGGGAGCTAAACTACATCTGGTGTTTTCTTCGAGTGCTCCCTTCACATAAACTGTGCCCAAGCTGTCTCAGAGCCTGTACAACTGTGGAACAATCTCCCCGTTACAACATGGGCCTTAATGCAGACAGAAATTACCTTTATTTGGATAGAAAACAGTGACACTCTGACATCCAAGGCTAAAGCACTGAACTGTGACTCAGAAGGCATTCATTTAATTCCTGGATCTTCCACTCGGGCAGTCTTGAAGGAATGATTTTGTGAAAAACACGGTTCACTTTCTTGATAAAATTAAAAAAGTTTAATGAAAGACAAAAAGAGACGTACAATAAACCTAAGTTTTTTCACAGCCAGGTGCTTGGCATTCAGTAAAAAGCACACTTTCTATTTTGGAGACATTCCTTAAATACACCAGCCTGTTGCATACTCACAGATTTACATGCATATTCAAACTTTTCCAAGAACTAATTTCTATGTTTTTAGGAACTGTTTTGTATGGCCATTCTTCGGCCCCACCTTTTTAGAGCATGGCTGTTTCTTGGCTGTGGTTTTAATGAATTCTTCTTATCAGTCTTAATTTGGGCCTTGGTCTATAATTTCTAGTGCTGGTAGCTGGGATATCAGTAGCAGATTATTCATATCAGCTCAGGGGTCTGCACTGGGTGCTATCCTGACCAGGCAGTCACTACAAAGATACTTGATCAACTTACTTTACTCCTAAAGAAAACTCTATCTTTAAATCCATTTCCATACCACACATATAGTATCCACCCTAACATTTGTAAAAACCTGACACTATAATATATATTTATGATTTCAGAGGAGGATAATGCTGTCACACAGGACTGCTGAGGACATAAGGACATGCACGAGGCTGGCAGGGCACACACACAGAGTGAATTCTTCCCAACCTCTGTAAGTGATGTGGAGTGTACCCACACTTGCAGGCTTTAGGGCTATTTGTCATAAGGCTATTTTGCAGAAGGGAAAGAACTTCATGTGCAGTTTAAACACACATTCATACTACTCATAAAGGCGAGCCATGGGGAAAAAAAGACATTAATGGAAGAATTTTTCAAAGGACAATACTTGACTTTTCTATATGGCAAACAGAGAAATAAAAAATTTATTAACAATATTAATTTGATGCTAAAATACTGACAGGTTTATCTGGGAAAGTTAAATGTTTAAAACATCATGAAAAACCCTTACAGCAAGTGTACAGACTGGGCTGTCAGAGTGATCCAAGCTGAGCTGCTGGGTTTTGTCCTTTGTGTCATGTAAAATGCACTAAGTGACTTCTAAATTTTACATTTAACCATCTCTAACATTAGTTTCTTCAAATACATTCAAAGCCTGATCAAATGGAGAGGTGAAAATAGAACATGAGAATCAGGAATTCCTTATGATATATACAAGGAGATAGAGATTAACCCAAACTTCCACTGCTTTTGTTTTTGAAGAGACACAGAATTTGAATATTTCAAAGAAGGCCAAATTGAGTATTTGAGTATTTCAGCACACATAAAAATCCAATTCTCCAAAATTCTTGCCAAACCCTTCTTCAGCAGATGTGAAAATTAATAGCACATATACACTTGTGCGTATTATTACATTTAATTTATAATGTGTTTATGGGCACCTTTTAGCACCCTCCCTTCAATATTTGTGCACACTGACAGATGAGATCTGCCCCTGAGCCTCCTTTTTGCCTGGCTGGGCAATCCCAGCCCTGACTTTCCTCATATGAGAGATGCCTGTTTGTCATATTCCTTTAAAAGCAGGTGTAATTTCTGCAGGAAAATTAAGCAGCAGCTCATGTCACTAATGCAAATCTCCAATTCACTCTGGCTACTCATGCAAGAAATCAGCATATGATGGCACAATTAAAAAGTTTTACTGTTAATGGAAAAATGTAATTTAATAAAATCTTTTCTAATGCCCTAGGAGGCAAGAACGGGGTTTAAATAATTAGTAAGGATCTTTTTTTTACCTCAGTAAACTCTTCAACAGGTAATTTCCTCCTGAATTTTGGACTTTGATTTCTCTTTTCCACCTTGTGTTATACAAGGGCACAAAGATTCATATGACTGATCACCTCTTGGTAGACAGACTCCATTTTGCTTGGCATTGCTCAGAGACAGAATAAAATGACATTACTTCACCAGCTCTAAGGCAACAGAGAGATGGAAACAAATGGGCAGAACACAGGAAAAAGGGAGACCACATTTGTCAGCCTGACAGGCAGCAGTCTCAGCAAACCATCAGGGTGACTGTTGTCAGAACTCTACAGGCATCACAGAGAAGGATATCAAGGGTAGTGACAGGACAGACCATGACAAAGCTGCTCTGAGATGTTAATGCAGGGCTCTTGGCAAACAGGAGCAGCAACAAAAAAAGAACTACCAAGATGTTTGCTTAAAAATCATCTGTGCTACTTTTGCTACTTCATTTCCACACAACACCATTTCAACATCCTGCTCTTCCCACAAGTAACTGTAGGAAAGCCAAAGTCTGGGAATGAAAAAGAAAACAAGGAGTTACATCTAGAAAGGAACAAAACACAGAGCAGGTGTCAAATCTGACCAACAGAATAAACACCTTGTTCTTCACACACTGCCAAACTCCCTATTCCTCACCACCTCACCAAGAAAATGGAAAACTCGGAACTCTGAAAGACAGTGCACACCAATACCACCCACTTTACAGCAAGCTATAATCTATTTCCAAAGATTTTCCTCACATCAACACTCAAAGCATTCTCTGCCCTGCATAGCTGGCTCCTCTGTGTGATGGGGATGTGCATCTGTGTGCACGTGTGTGCTCAGCTGTCAAGGAGAAAAGGTGGTAAATATGAACTAAAGAGAAAAAGAGTCCAGGGCTCTGCAGTACTTTCTTTCCTCCATCTCTTTGCTCTACAAGGACGTACCTTCAATTTCAGTTACACAATTTCATGCCACAAGTCAATTTGCATGGTTCCCAGGGAGATAAGTTTTTAAAATCTTCTCTGGAATCCAGTGATAAAAAACAGGGGAAACTATTTTAGTAAGATATAATGATGAATTAGAGCCTATTGAAAAATTATCTTTTAGTGGGCCAATCAGGAAATGTGAGATAATCACTAAACATGTTATATTTGCTTTTCTTAACTATTATCTCCACCTTCCTATTTTTACTGTGCCTAGGCAGAGCAGTAGCAGTTTTCTATCTTTTTCTTTTACAAACTCTCAAACAGACATAAAAGATTTGAGAACATCAGGTTACATGTAAACAAGAGTAACATACATTTCCTATTTATGCATGGAACACTTAGTAGGTAAAACATCCATTTAAAACATAGAATTACAGAATCTCTAATGCTGGAAAAGACCTCTAAAGATCAGCAAGTCCAGCTCCACTGTGATTCATCACTAGTCCATGTCCCCAAGTGCCACATTTAGAATCCTTTTGAACACTTCCAGGGACATTTCCAGTGATTCCACCACTGCCCTGGGCAGCCTGTGCCAGTGTCTGACCACCCTGTCAGTGAAGAAATTTTTCCTAATTTTCTTTTCTAATTGTAAAGAAATGTTTCCTAATTTTCTTTCCTAACTGTAAAGACATGTTTCCTAATGCAAACATCCCCTGGCACCTATATTAGGCCATATATTTACAAATTCTGTGGCATTTCTGGTTGTGAGTAATTGCATCAAAGCAGACTGCCAATGATGAACAGGGAGATTTGAATGGAGGACTGTAACCTCTGTGTGAGGCAAGGGAAGGAAGGAAGGAAGACAAAACCATGACATCTTAAAAAATAACCAAAAAAGCCAAGATGATTAGTGCTTATTTTTTTGGGTAATTATCTCTCCACCATAATACCTGGCATTTTCCTGGTTTCCAATGCTGTGCTAAACATTAAAAATGCAATGAATACTGTTTGTGTGGGCACCTTTCTCTTCCCAAGTGAAGACAAGACAAACCATGACAGATGTAGCATTGCTTGTGTTGACTGCAGAGGTATTTTTCTGTGGGGAACAATACAAAAGGTTATAGCAAAGATGCAGAAAGTGAGGAGAAAGTGGACAAGTAAGATGAGGAAGATCCTTTAGCCACTGTAGATGTTATTACAGTGCTTCTTGTAGGCACAGTAAATTCACCAGGATATTTAAAAGGACACCGGAGCAATGTGAATTTAATGCAGAAAAGGAATGTCTGTGTGATGATTTGACAAGTGGGAATCATTCAGCTTAGCAGCAAATAAACATGGTTTCCCAAAGGATTTTTCCTCCTCCTTCACTAACGTGAATTGCAATGAATACTGATGAAGGTCTGAAGAACTAATATATGTGAGCTTGTGCAAACAGTGAATTTGGATTTGCAGGTGCTCCAGTTTCTACAGAAATGTAAAAGAGCCCAGTAACACCCATACACACACCAGATTCTGTTCTGTCCTTTAGATACACTGGCTCTGGTGAGAAAAATCTGGTCTCACAAGTCAACAGAATGTTTTCCATCTATCCTATGAACTGCAAGAAAAAATTAATTTTCATCTAGTGCATATGGATTTCCCCTTGTGTCTGTAAAATCAGAAAGACAATTATAATTACTAGAAATACATTTAGTGAACATTCAGAATTTCTTTAGATGAGCTATTTTTATTTAATTCCCTACACAAATAATTTAATCTAAGTCATTCTCCTCTGAAAAATCTTGATTTATGCATTTAATAACCTCTTGGAAAACTAGATTCAGAATTGAATTGCTGCTGTGTCAAACTAAAAACCCAAGCTCTGTGTGCATTACCTGTGTGCCTTGGGATTGGATCCTATAGCATTTAATGAGGTATGAGCTCCATTTACAGCTCTTCCCCCAAAAAATTTGCAATTTCTCTTTTCTGAGTTCTCAGTCACCTGCAGCCAACAGGATCCTAAAGGTGAGTGACCCTTTCTTCAACAGAGATCTCTTCCCCTGAAACACATGGGAGCCTCAGGATCTCCTGAGTCTGTTATTCCTCTGTCAAATTTGCTAGAAATTGAGCAGGGTGTTAGAAAAAAATACTATAGGGAACACTGTCAAAAAAAGGCAAAGCAGGCTACCATAGAGCCTTTAGCACTAACAAGAAAAACAAGAGTCACTCTTTTCCATCAATTGAGAAGGCTGATTTTAAGTAGCAGTATTCAGCTAGGGAAAAAGAGTTTTTTTAATGTAAATATTTTTAAGTGCTTTTTCCAGATATAGATGTGTAGAAACTCTGCCCCCCAATGTACACAGAGATTTTTTTAAGCAAATGAAAAGTTCATTTGCTTTGTTTACATTTTTCCAAGCACACCTTAAAATTCTTTTGTTCTTTACATGATTTTATATTATCTCATTTTTAAAAGAAGCATTTCAGTTCATTTCAGAGCATTATCCCAGCCTCTCATTTTCTTTAAAGGAGCATCTTTACATGAAAGTCAATATCCTCTTTTCAGTATATAAAGTTAAATACACATCTTCTCTGGTAGGTTTCTTTCTGTATAGTTGTTGTTCTTCCAAGCAAGTTCTAAAGTGTTTCCAAATAAGTTTAAGGACATCCAATTTACTTTTATTTTAGAAAATTGCTTGCTGGAGTGGCACTGTATCCTTAAGGTATGATATCCAGTTATGAATTGCAAAAAGTACTCACAATTTCTCAGCACATTAAGTATCTCTGCTAGCAATGACTAGAAGCACTGGATATAAGGATCTACAGAAATGATATGAAAATATAATTCAAGAAAGAGAAAGGAAACAAGGAATAGTCCTACATGACCGTATTTATCTGCTGATGTTCAGCTACAAAATAATGAAAAAACTTTGTTAGAGAAGTCCTTTTTCTAGACCAGAGCTTGTAATACTTTCAACTACACATTAAATACTTTTAGATTCACAAGTAGTTTGCAACAACATTGAGAAGTACTTTGCAACTGAAACCTGGCTTTCTCTATAGGTAAAGGCAGACTTTCAACAAGGCAAACAGTGACAAGGAAATGATGACTTGAGCCTGTGATAAACCACCAGCTTGTGCTTGCTGCAGCCTGGAAGGCTCACAGCTGGATGTTTATTCCACACAATTCACTGAAAATCCTACTCAGTGTAGAAATGCCTTCCTTCTCCAGGCTGGTTTTCTTCCTGGATTGTATTTTTTTAAATGCACATCATTCTTGAACCTGGAATCCTTCAGATAAGCCAAAGAACCCACGAATATTTGGGTGGATTTGCTACAGCCTCCTCTGAGGAGCAGCACAGAGACATCAGCTGCAAGCTCTCTTTCATACTTAGACTATTATGATGATGCAATTTGGGAGAAAGTTATGCCAACCAGACAGAAACCCAAAATTGAGCATCTGAGAGTCTAACCAGGATCCTGTTCATGGAGGCTAAAGCTCACAGCCCTGTGGTGGTTATTTACTGCAAAGTGTGGGCAGTCACCAAAAGCAGCTGTATGTGACCTTTGGATTGTAAGTATTAAATACATAAGCATTTTTTTTTAAAGTCAATTTTAAAATATATCCAAATCTAGTCAATGTGTCAGAATTGTCAGAACTTTGCTATGAACTTTTACCATTTCTTTTAATATTTTTAGTTTCATTCTTCCTCAGCTGCAGCTAGCAAGCCCTGAATGTCATTGCTTACAAGCCAATCTAAATTTAAACTCTTCTGATTTTTGACCCAGGGGAATAAACTGCAATCAAATACAAATTGCAAAAATATTCAGCTCTATAATTCAGTTTCCTCGAACCTGAGTTTACAGTTATCTCTGGTTCCTGTTTTTATATCTCCTAACCAAATCCCACCCTTCCTACATAAAAGATGAATCTCAGTCTGTAAACAGTTCTGCCCAGGTGTTTTACTGTATTTACGCTCCCACTGCATTTCATGATCAGGTTTTCCACTTTCACATCCTTCAGAGAGGAATTCCCCCTGACTGCTGCCAGTAATTTTTCGGGTATTTGCTTGCAGCAAACATTTCTCAATGACATGCTGAAAACTACAACTCCACACGTGCATAATAAAATTAATGTACTGTTCATGGTTCCTACCAGTTCACTGCGAAGCTGTGCACCTTCAAAGTGCTGCTCAGTTGATACTGTCCACATTTCTGGGGTTGAGTGTCTTCTTTAGCATGCTCCAAGTATGGGGTCCCTTCAGGATCAACAGGGAACTCTGAATCCTGCAGAAAACCCAGATTATTAATTCTCAGAAATGCTGCGTAACTTCACAAAGTGTATCTAGTTATATTACTATTTTGGAAAAGCAAATTTATCTTATTTTTCCACTCTGTTTTTTCTCTTATTTTCAATTTTTGTAATTTTCTAAATCGCTGTTGTACTGATTTTAATGATTTTGATACATATTGTTAAAGCTGACTGCAGGCAGAAAAATTGAACACTAATAATTAGTTATTTTCAAATCATATTCCTACCATCTAAGATAATTGGCCTGACATAAAACACAGGACTTGAACTGGGAAGGAAGGTTTATATCAAACCCCTCAGCGAGATTACTGGCATGGATTATTTTACATTTTTTCACAGTCTATTTGTTTACTATCCCTGTTTTCCATAGGAGGTTAGCTCCATGAGTTGCACCCAGAGGCAAAGCTGCTGTATTCTTCAAAAGACCTTTCTTGTAAGTATAATGCCCATAAAAAGTCAAAATATGTGTAGCTAATTTACAGCCTCATTTTCCGTTGTTGCAGTTTAAGATATCTCCCAAGATTAATCAGCAGACTGAGAGATTTATTACTAGCTCTAATTAACCAAGCTAAATAGCTTTATTAAAAATAGATTGCCATTAAAGAATGTAGGGAGGGTAACTGAGCACAATATATTTTGAGGACTGCACCAGTCATTACAAAACCACTTCCCAAAACACCACAGTTTGCTGAAGATCTGGCTGATGGCTTCTTTTGCAACATTTTAGGACATCCTGCTGTGAGAAGCTTTAAAGGAGGCTGAAATTGCTGTACTCTTTAAAATGCCCATCAAACACTAAGATTAAGGAGGGAATAAAATCACTGTATTTTAATCTGAAAACGCGCACACACAGCAGGAATAACCACTAAGTCTTTTTAGTATTTGTTTACACTGAACTTGATAGCAGCCATCCTGTTTCCTGATAATTTGCAGGAATGAGCATAAAGCAAATTTCACAACTACAAGGCAGCAAAAGAATATGTTTGTCTTCAATTTCAGAAGCTCTTCACACTGCATTTTCCTATTAACATGTCGCTATTAACCCAAGCCAAACTTAGGAAGAACATTAAGCTAATGACTTAATGATCAGTTTGAGCACATCTATTCCAGAGCCAAGACCTGGAAAATATTTTTCAGTAGACTGTGGCTTCAATCACAGGCACAGCCTAAAAAAACCGTTACAAAATCTATAGAACAGTAGGGACTTTCAATATTGACTAATATCAGACAACAGTCTTTCTTCTCTGACTGAGAAGGAAGACAGAATCTGGAAATCTTGAAAAGCAAATGATCAAAGTCATCCTTTGCTAAACACAGATACTAGCCAGATACCTACTTGTGGAAAAAACTAAAAGTAATAAATCTGGAATGGTCAGAATTAGAAAATAAATACGTCAAGTACAAGTACATAAAGAATAAAGATTAAACTAATATAATTGTAAATCCAGCAAGGAATGTATTTGTGGCTAAAGTTCCACATTTTTATACAACGGCATATCAAGTTATGTGTATCAGCCATAATATTCTTGAAGAACTCTGAAGCCAATTCAAGAAAAATCCATAGAATTTCCGAATTTAGGAACAACTATAAGTCTGCACTATTTATTATACACACACACTAAACTGAGTAAAGATATTAACTAAAGGTCAGTATAGTCCTAATACATGTCAGTACCTCTTCAACTCTTGGAAACTTTCTGTACTCCTTGTCTTAAAAAGTTCTACCTTTCAAGATTTACAAATTTGAACAACTCTGATTATAAGACAACAAAGGCATAAAATCAGCATGTTTTCTGCAAGCTGCTCTCATTCACTTTCTGGAACACAATCAATTAGTAAATGCTACCAGACTTACTCATTGCAGAGTGAAACAAGCCTAGGAAAGACAAGGCTCTCTGAATAGAAGTGACAGAAAGTCTTGTATTTCTCAGTAGAAAAAAATTCCCAGATACTACTTTAGGAGATAGTGCTGTAAATGATTGCTGTAACATTAAAAAAAAAATATATATAGTAAAAAGAGAATAATATAAAGATATTGGGTTTTTTTGTAACTCCACTGTAAGGATCTGCAATATTTCTGGAACTGTAGCTTTTGCACCCTTTGCAGTGGCAATCCTGTATTATATTAGAGCAGGAGACTTGGCCTCAGTTGAGATAATTCATACTGGTGTGAGCAGTGGTATCACTTGTCATGGCCACATGAAATGCTGATTTCAGCAGCTCCCCAGCACACACCAGATAGAAGTCACAATGTGACTTTTTGCCCCAGACACAAATATTCCTCACTGCAGAATAAAGGGGGGATTTTATCCTAAAATCTTGCTACAATAGAACTGTTTAATAACACTGATATGAAGATATCTCTTCTCCTCTAAAAATTTAGGCAATCAAGTTTCATTATTTAATCCTTATTCTTTTATTTCCAATTGCTAAATCCTAAGGGTAAAAGAGAATCCATTAAACAGGTTGAGACCTTTTATAACAAGGCTTGTGAAACTTCTACAGGCATTGACTGCAGAGTCTGATGTTCCTTCAGCATTGGCAAGGGCAGCGTGCAAGCCAAAATTCAGAAGAATATCCTGAGTGCTCAGGAGCCAAAGCAATATACTGTGGTTTCGTTCACTCCTTTATCTGCCATGTACAAGACATTTGTAATATGACCAAAAAAAAAACCTACCAAGCTTCCCTCTCACATCCATAAAAAAGAGAAATTATTGCACTTCCTGTCCGTGACATTAAACATCCTTTTACTCTATCACCAAAGGCAAGGAACAGAGCATTCAAAAGAGTGTCCTAGGAAGAATCTCTATGAACCAAAACCCTTCTGAATGCTTGTCCTCAGTCACTGACAATGATAAATGATACCTGGTCCCTCACCAAATGTCTCTTTGACAGTACACTCCCTCTGCTATCTAAAATCAGAGGTGCAACAATCAGCCACTCACAAAAAATTGCCATGACTCTTGGGCCATATACACACAGTATTTCCACAGCTGTCTAAAATATCAGAAAACAGAAGCCTACAGAGGTCAGGATTGTGTGAAGTCATTTCATGCCTTAAGACCTCACAGGTTCATGTACAAGAAATAAACCAGAAGAGAAGAGCTTGCCTTTCTTTTTTTATATACAGGATTTTTTGGTTGATTTTTTTTCCTTTCAATTTAAGAGCTGAACCATAAGATGATTCAGTGATTTACCCCAGATCAGGCTGAAATTGTCTAGGACAGCTTGTATACTGAACTTACACCTTCTGAGTCTCAAACTGGTTCTTAATTTTCCCTTATAAGATAAAAAACCTTGTCTTGATGCAAACTGTCCAGCAATTCAGAAAATTTACCCTTAAAGCTATTACAAATATCTCTTTTCTGTTGTCTTGTATTTTTCCAGTAAGACTGCCTATTCTCTTCCAATAGCAGGGCTCTTCAGAGCAAGTCTACAGCTTTCTTTTTTCTCGAGAAAGACACAAGAGACTCATTTGTCAAAACATACAGAAGGCAATGAATAGATAAGTGGAAGTGATCTAAATCATCTCAGAGCTGAGAATAATGTAGTGGATTTTAATAGAAAACATCCAAATCAGTTTGTCTAAATCACAGCTTGGCCTTGTCTATATCATTATTACAGGTAGTGTTAAGTTTCTCCTTACTTAGATGATAAAAATTGAAGTCAATTGAAGAAGCAGCTTCACTCTATAACTGGGAACAAGCTCAAACCTTGCTCCTTAAATTCTGAAAGAAAATAGAGCAATCTCAAGTGAGGCAAAGCCCATCAAACAGCAAATTAGTGATCACTGTCTTTCAGTGAGGGAGGAGAAGGAGCAACCTTTTCTTTTTGCAAAAATTAATAACCATTATCATCAGCAGTTCCAATTTGAAAGCTGTCAAGGTCATTCTAATTCTGCAGTTCAGCCATTCACAAGGAGCACAGTCACAGGTGTTGGTGTGGCCATACATTCAATTTAAAAAGCAAATATTGATATTTTTTCACAAATGTGATGTAATGAAAAATTAAGTTCTTCTTAGGGCATAGCTACTGTCTATGTCCAAGACTCAGCAAGACAGCCTAACATGCACCACTAAATATTTTCAAGGAAATATTCTTTTCTCAGTTCTCACCCAAAAATCAGCATTGTTTGTTTTTCTATACTTAGAAATTAGTACTGCACTAATCAATGACAGCTATACTGACATACTATTGAAATTCTATTTTTATTCAAAGTTATAGAGAATTTTAATAATTGTTCACTTATTTTTCCTGAAAAATCTGATACTGATATTATGGAGAACACGTTTTATCGATTTTTATTCTAAATTGTTTCAATATATTGAAATGTCCATATTTTAGTTTTCTAGATATCAAAACAGTCCTATGGAAACCAGTAGGTGTACTCAAAGCTACTTTTAAAATACATACTTTTCACAACGGGGCTTGACTTTTCCACTCAGTTTTTGTCCCAACTTTCAAAACAACTTAAGGATTACTAAGAATCCATACATTCAAAATGTGAAAATAAACAAGACATTCTTAAAACACAAATACATAAATAAGAATGAAAATACTCTTGGCTGCAACTGCTGACAATGAATGAATCTTGCTTCCCTATCTATCAAAACTATCAAAGACTATCAGAAATAAAACACATCAAATAAGCAAAAACACTTAAACAGCAAACTGGAGTATGAGAGTTCCAAACCCTATTTTACTTTTTGTTGACTATACTTAAAATTGCTTCAAGTTTCAAAGTACTATTAAGAAAGATTCAAGTCTGTGCCTATTTCCCTCTTTGCCATGAAGAAAATCCTGATAGTCTGTTCTCTGAGCAGCTCAGTTTTGGGGCACTAGAGGTAGGCAGATTCAGAAGGAACCAAACGCTAAGCAGGAAAGTATTAAACTAATATTAAAAGCTTTGCTGCAAGAGTGACAGAAAATGAACATCTAATATAGTAGTTGAGTATGATTTTACTTTGTTTTCATATTTCCTGTAATTGCAAGGACAGGGTATCCTTTTCTAGCAGAGTATAAAGAAATGAAGGTATTTAGTGCACCCACTGAGCACAATGCAGCAGTGAAACAGTCAGTAGGCACTGTTGTACAATTAATACTGAAACAACACAATTTCAAAATGCTTCAGTGTCTCTAGTAACCACAATACAACACATCTGCACGTTATTTTACTATGTTAATCATGACCACCATTGTTTTAGAAACATCTGAAATGTAAGGAAAGGAAGCTGAAAGCAATAGCAGGAGAGTGTAGTAAAACTTTTATTGCCTGCTCCATCTTGCTTGGATTGCTAATAAAAACCATAAAACTCAGCTACAAAGGTTGTGGCCAAATAACTCCTCCTTATTCAGTTTATAAACCTGACAATTTTTCCTTTTTTTAATAAAATAAACATGAAGATAGTATGTAATAGGCAGTAAAAGCCAGATTAATTAAAAAAGTAATGGTAAAACTGTTCTGTCTTCAAATTCAGGGCTAGTGTAGCTCTTCAGAGAGTTTGTGAACTGGTGCTAACAGTAAATTTGCACTTGAAATTTCCTCTTGACAATGTTTTAAGGCTCTGCCACATCAAGTCAAGCCATTGCCCATGCAATAAAGAGCTAGAAAGCTGCTCAGTTCAATGTTTAACTGTGCCACACTCAATCACTTTTGGACTAGAGCTCTCATTAGCACTCATTGATAAATACACTGCAATTATTTTCTACTATCAGAAGGATAAACTTCAAGCTGCTGCACTTCACTAGTTTTGTTTCTTTTACTGCAGCTATTAAAACCAGACTTGATTAGTCAGATATGATTAATAATCAGAGAGGTTTGAAAAAGAAGAAGATAACAATTATAGAAAGATCCATCACTGAATGCCATAGTTTTCTTCCAGTTTTCAGCACTAGGGCTTGTTTAACTTTATCACCACTATTTCAGAAAGTAACAGTATAAAACAAAAAAAACCTTACTCTAAGCACACTGCTCAACACTAAGAAATAAAACTACTGCAGTGTTTTAGCTTCTGCTAAAGCTTTAACATTTCCTCGCAAATGTGCAAGTAAATCACATTTCTCAGTTTAAAGCAACACAGCTGGGGCTGATGCTGTAAGGATGAACTCGACACTCCAGCGTGGAGACTGGAACACAAACGTGTGCACTGGGGGAGCTGCCCAGAGCACTCAGAGCCTGGAGTCACAGGACAGGCCAGGCTGGATGGGACTTGGAGCACCCTGTGAGAGTGGAAGGTGTCCCTGCCCATGGCAGGGCATGGAATGAGGTGAGTTTTAAGGTCCCTTCCAACCCAAACCATTCTGGGACTCTGTGAGCAGAGAGACACAAAACAGCTCCTTGAGCCTTGCTCTAGACTCGCCATAGGACAAAGGGAGGTTTAAGATGCTCTGCACCCACACTGAGGGGAAGACAAAGGCTTAAGCTATATAAAGATGAACAGGTAATTTCTCCAGAGAGGGAGTAACCCTTAAAAAACCTCTAACATTCCTTGGGGACCTGTTCTGTTTTCAAAAGGACATCTATGCTGCACAGAAATACCCCAAGCAGCCTTCTTCCAACACCTCTACCATCCCAGCTACATCATCAAATGTATTTTAACCTCTTTCTTTTGACTATCCTTCTCTGTCACAGAAATTGCATGACCAACAGTCTCTGCAGAGGCAACAAGGTGAGCAAAGAGTGACAGTAAATTATTCTAGAACATGAATGTACAATCATTCTCAGTGCTAAGTTCAGCTGCAGTCTCAAGAAAGTGATTTAATGATCATTCAACTTTTAATTTACTAGTTCCTGATGGTGATCTTAATACAGGCAATTGAAATTAATTTCTTAATTTTAAATTATTACAACTCTAAGATACAAAGTCTATACCAGTACTGATATGCCCAGATTTTAAATATCTACTTCTGGTTACCCTTAACAGCAGTTATGAATGTAGGTTTATTCATTAAGTTTATTAAGAATAAATCCAGTATTATTTTACTGGCAGTAATTTCCAGTTTGTCACCCTGATTCTCATCATCATCTCATCACCATGTCGTAGCAACAGAACACTTTCCTGTTTGTTTTTCAAACCAGCATTACATGTCTCACAGATAATTAAACAATATGTTCATACAATAGAGATGCACACACAGCTCCATATATAACTTAATCTTGCATAAACAGCTGCAAACACTGATAAAAAACTCAGCTTGATCATTTTGCACGGAGAAGTAAAAGAACATCTACAAAAATGCTGCAATAAATTATCATGATATGAGGCATGCAATCGATTTTCATGGCAGTTTTCTAAGTCACAAATAACCATGTGCTATTCCCAAAGATGTCCCCTACCCCTTCCTTTAAAAGGCCTATGTTTGAAAATCAACTGCATTTATGATCAAAATGTTAAAATAAACAACAGTGCAATAAAATATAGAAACCGCTTCCAATTATAATTTTATTTTGCAGATTTAAATTTTGATTATGGTGCCATTAAATATCAGCAATATTTTAAGCTACAGCTGCATATACCACACAATTCATCATGTTAAAGAGGCAATGTTGATTAAATGATAGTCATCAAGTTATTTCAGTTTTCTGACATACACCAAAACATGTTGCAATATTGTCTTTTTTAATTTTTCTTTTAAAATTTTCATCATGATTAATGTGCCTTTTCTCTGCCACAGAAGTACCCCTCTGTAGAATCAACTAAGAAATGTAATTGCTTTCTGATTTTTCTCCAAGAAAACATCAGTACAAACAATACCAGACTATCCATTCTTCCACAGATAAATGTGGACAGAAGACAGCTCATCTGAATGCATTTTGATTTTATTCCTAAAACATGTACTGTGAAAGACTGTGTAAAAACTCTTTTTTTTTTTGACATGATCTCACCTGCACTTCTAACAAGAAAAAAATGTCTGCTCCCAAACTCTCTCCTACCACAATAATATCCAAACATAGATGCTAGGAGTGCAAATAAGCTCTATATTTTGCCATTCTTTTATTAATTTTCCAAATATTAACCAACAAGTTTTTCTTTAAATTACTGTTCTGCTTCTCAGGCACTGTCAGAAGCTCAGAAGCTGTGTTTACATTCTCAGTAGCCTGGACACAGTAATTTCTGCCAGGGCCAAAGTACCCACTGTAATCATCTCAATAACTGTTAGAAGGCACCCAGGGTTTGCAGAGGTCCATACATCACTACAATGAACTGGTAAATACATTCAGGGGCCATTAGTTATTGATTTATTTGCAATTATGCGTTACAGACGCCATCCATGTGTCCCCCCCTTGGCACTTCATCATCCTGCCTCCGTTTCAGGACAGCCAGTAACCATTATCCCAAGCTCCACATAATGAGAAATAACGAAAACAAAGCTGGGAGAGTACTCTGACATGCAGGTACAAAGCTATCAGCTTGTCAATACTGCAGAGAAATGGATTCTTTATAATAAAGAGCTAATTAATTGATTACTGCACTTGTAAGCAATAAGTACTTTATCAAACAGTGATAAAGCTGGTTATCTATCACTGCTAAGCACCACAAATATTTCCAGCCCTGCATGAAGTGGACACAGCAGAATATGAAAGAGGTATTGCCAGGCTGACTTCACAAACGTGCCAGTAGTGAAACTGAAATTCCTAAAAAGTGCCTTAAGGTGTGAAGAAGTCAGTCTGCTCTGGATCCAGCAAGGCAGATTATGAAACCAGACCCAAAATGTCTCTAATTGATTCTGGACCACATGAAACCCAGGCCTCTGCACTTCCTTGAACTAAATTTCTACTTGAGCTAGACACAGCTTTAAAAAAAAATCCATTATTTAGAAATTTTCAGTTTTTTCAGGACTGAAGGATTGACTTTAACTGGCAGTACATTTGTGAAACTATTAAAAAGCAACTATATTCCCATTTCAGAATGTCCTTAGATTCAGTTTTCATCTACTAAATTGTATTCTGCTTCTATGTGCTAAGTAAATACTGCTATTAAGAGTACATTTTGTCCCCTTTGTCACAGTCAATGATGAAGAATGCCCTAATTTAGCCTGTTCTAGTTGAAGATTACCCTGCTCATTGTAGGGGGTTTGAACTAAATGGCCTTTAAAGGTCCCTTCAAAGCCAAACTATTCTATGATTCTGTGACCCTTAAAAGCATAGTAAAAAGTATATTTTTATTTCTCTTTCATTTACCAAGTGATCCAAACTTCCCCTCCTCATTTTCCTGGTCTCATCATGGAAAAAGACCTCACCAGTGTGTCATTTGATAAATTCATCAATAACTCTAACTCAAACACAAACCAAATTTTTGAGATTCCTTTTTTCCTCAAGTCACATATAAAAATGCTAACTAGTTTATAAGAAAAAAAAAAAATCTCAGAATACATTTGATTATTCTCCATTTAAGGCTTCATGTCAGACTTGAACATACTAGTAACATTATTTACATTGATTTTGTACAATTCCACAACTGTGTCTTCTATAATCATGGGATAATTTGCATCGATATTAGTACTGATTATTTACAGTTTTCAGTTCTATTGTTTTGTTTCTCCACTTCTGGAGTCACTTTTTACATTTTAAATATAGTTTAGAAAGCAACCACAGATTGCTGGCACAATCTCTCTATGACAATTTCTTACAAAAGAAGCAGACGAGAAAACAGAATAAGTTTATCACCACCTGACTCTCAAGTTACAAAATTGAAACACTGAGCTTTCAAGTGGGATAGCAGAAACTACAAGATTTTATTCAATTCTTGAAACCTAGCCCATGCACTCTCAATAGAAAGGTAATTTGTTCATGTGAGTTAGGACAGATGGCACGGGGACCTAAAATTAATTTTACTCTGACAAACAGCAATTGTTTACCCAATGGATCTGCTCTTTTTCTGTATTCAAAATCATATATCCTTAGTAAGAATGTACGTAGCCATTTTTATTGCTTTTTATTACCATTAGGCCCTCAAACCTGCACAAGTTTGAGATGGAACTAGGGACTATTTTGTCTGTTTTCTGGTCTTTCTCCAAACCTGTTCATATACAGAAGTTCTCTGTTCCATCCTCTCTGGCCAAGTCAGAGGGAATATCTGAAACCAATTCTCCCAGCTGTTCATTCAGACACAGATTGAAGACAACTTCCAATTTCATTCTAAATTTAGGCACTTGGCCACCACCATAACAGCTACAAAGCTTTTATTGGAATTGTCAAATTTTGCTCACCAGTAGCTACAGCACAAGGATGAGTGTGAAGAAAGTGCTTTACTAATTTTTAAGACTGCTATATATATCAATATTTCTATGTGGACTCAGAGAGTGGCAGTACAGCCAGGATTGAGACACAAGTGGGTAAAGACCCACAGAATTCACTGACCACAGTTTTCAGCCTGATGCTTGAAGAGACACCACCAGAAATCTACAACAGAAAGAGCCCAGCAGTACCCAGAAAAAATTACAATTTGTCTGATCACAGACAGCAGCCCTATTCTAATTCATGGGCCATTACTAGAGATAACTGGATAAAAATAAACTAAAGACAATATGGAGGCAGGAAGAGTGAGTTGCTAGTGGAAAAAACAGCCTGAGAAGCAAACAATCCAAGGAATTCTGCAGTAGAGCACACAGGGCCTAGCAGCATACAAAATCAGTCTGAGGAAAAATCAAATCAGTAAATGATGCAAATGGGGCATATGTCCCAGCTTTTTAGGAAAGTATCCTTTCAATTTATTCTAACTATCCTTATATATTAAATTACTACTTTTGTTTCCTCTATTTACTCTTCTAGCAAAGCCCTTTTCTTCTAACTTTCCCAATTCTTGAGAACTCACAGAGAATCAAACTCTCCCTTAATTCCTGATTCCCTGCCCATACAATTTTGCCTAACTGCTCTTCAAATGTGCCTGAGCAGGGAGGACTCTCCCTTATCCACTGCAATAACACATACAGAAATGTAGTTATTTCTAAATCAGAATTTCACTCCAAATTTTATTGCATGAAATAACCTATTTTAGTAAATGTCCAGTTCTCATCTTCTTGGCACTTTTCTCTGTGACTTTAGTAAAAGCTTTAGGATAACAATCCACCTTAACATATTCCTCTTTAGAGCAAACTCAAGTGGAAAGGAGTAGGCAAATTACATTTCCCTTGTCAATGTTCTCCCTGTATCAGAAATTGTCTTAGGATGTAATGCAAGATGTAGCCAAAAGTATATATTCTATTATCAGCTGTTCAATCCAGCTGGGGCAGTTTCTTTATCTCTTCCAGACCCATCCTCCCTCCAGGGACAGATCTGCTGCTCATGGGCCACTGAGTCTCACTGATAAAATTCCATCATCCCATTGGGAAATGCTCCATCCAGGGGGAGGAGCCAAGCATTCCTACCTGGATATAATCTGGGATTTGGAAAACCATGGCACCATTTTTCTACTGGACTCCCAGAGGAAGACCAGGCCCATCCATCACCACTGGACCTTCAGAGGAAACCTGCACCTTTCTCCAGGATCACTGCTCCAACAGAGCCACATCTGCCACTGCAGGAGGGCTGCAGCCACCATGGAATGGCACTGCCACCAACACCCTGACCCACAGGGGGTCAGCTTGGATTCTGACTATCAGTGGGTTTGTACTACTGTATTTTTATTTTAATTTTCCTGTACAACTGTTTCCAGTTGTAGTTGTTCTTTGTTTTTTTTTATTAATACATACTAGTAAAGAACTGTTATTCCTGTCCCCATATCTTTGTCTGAGAGCCACTTAATTTCATAATTATAATAATTCAGAGGGAGGGGGTTTCCATTCTCCATTCCAAGGGAGGCTCCTGCCTTCCTTAGCAGACATCTATCCTTCAAACCAAGACAGAAATACTCCTATTCTTTGGTGATTTCACAACACACAAATTCCCCACCCCTTTCCACACATAAATTAACTTGTGTTTTCCCTCCTCTACTTTCTGTCCTCTAAAACTCTAAATCATAATCTTCTCTCCCCCTTATTTATGATCTAGAATCTGTATCATTGCCTCATTCTTTCTTGACTTGCAGTTCACAGCCATCTGCCATGTTCTTACTGAACTTTCACTCTTATTTCCTTTCCAGCTTCATGCATTCCTATGTACTTATATGGTACATGGAAAATTCAGTGGAACACAATTATTCCAGTTATGCACAAGGAGATAAAATGGGAAAGGTGGCAGTGCAGGTTAAGTCCCACTCCCACTAGCATCCACTTCAAAGTGTTCTACCTCATCTGCCAGTTCCTTCTCTTATCTTTCACTTCTTCCCTCAGCTGTCACATCAACATCTCATTTTTTGTTCTTGTGCTTCTGCCTCCCCTCGGCAGGTATTGAAAGCAATATTTGGCAAGAGCAAAACTGGAAAACTACTATCATATTTGCTAGTCAAAGGAACTGCAGTTAATAAAAGCATTTAAAGTTGTTTTTAAAAAACTTTCCTCTGTGATCACAGCTATTACTGCATATCAGATACAAGGCTTGTAATGTTTAAGCCACAAACTGCACCACTGGACTGCGTCTGTACTTGCCCTGAAGGAAATCCTAATAAAGTCTCCAACTTCCAGCTCCTAACTGATGAAAAATTCAGTAATTGCCTCCAAACCAGATGGAGAATTTGACTGGAATCACACTGGCAATTTCTTAGCTATTAAAGATTTATTTTTTTTTTTTTTGTGTTATAGAAGAAAACAGAAAATCCATTCAGGATTGCAGTTCAACTACATAAAGTAATGCTCACAAACACATCAGACATCATTCCTCTCAATTTCTATCATTCCCACAATGGAAGGCACATATCATTCTGGAGTGGAAAAAACTTACACTTAATATATACTGGTAATGAATTTCAAAAAAGGGATTATGGCATCTCTGCTCACCAGTAGTTTCTTAAAACTTTTTATTTATTCAGAACAAAAAAAAAATTTAAAAAATCACATTTTAAAATTAAGAAATCTCTTATAAAAACACCTATCCTACATTCTATTACTGACAAACTACCCAGAAAGACTATCAAGACTAAAAATCTTTCCATGGTGCCAAGTCTGACACAAAGTCAGACGTGTTACTGCACTGAGGGGACCCTATAGTGAAATTCAAGGGGTTTCATGTCTGTTTTGAGTCAGAAATCATTAAAAAAAATGTTGCAAAACATTATTAATAGACATTAATTAATCATGTTTGAGAAGCAGGGTCCTAACTCCATATTTCTATGTTTAAGTTATGCTATGTTGGATTTTTTTGCCCAAGATATTACTGCTAATGTAAACACACTGTTTGTGTGTGCCTGTAACCTCAATACTGCTAAGTCATGTTTTTGGAGGTTTCTATCAAATTGATGGGTGCGGTCTCTCCAAAAATTTCCTTTTCTAACTCAGAATCTAAAGAAAATGTAAAGAACAAAGCAGAACGTGCATTGCTATAATTACAGAAAATCAAAATAATTTGAAAATGTCAGTGGTTTTTCTTCTTAATTAGAGGATTAAATCATTTCAATCATAACACTGCACAAAGGACATGGGGATGAAACAGCACAGATTTACCTGGATATTTTCCCAGAGGGCTAGGGGGCAGAAACAACCACAAAGAGCAAACTTCAAAGTAACAGCTGAGAGCAGAAGCTCAAATTTCTACAGAAAAACCACTTCATGGAAGGTTTAGACATATAACCAACCTTTTTTGCACTGATACCTACTCTATATATATGTACTTGTAGATTGCATGCACACTTTAGCAGAAAGGTAAAATGCAGGGATTCATACAGCAGCAGAATTACAGCTTTCTCAAACTCAAACCCCCTAAGCACAGCCTTACTGTGTTACCTGAGCAGGGCTGGAGAAAACTCTTCAACACAATGTTCAGAGTTTAGCTGTAGAAGAAATGCACAGTATGAAAGTCCTCTGTAGAGGCAGACAGATTTTGACCATTCTTTAGAATTCTGAATTCCTCTACAATTCCAGCAGTATTCTGTCTCAGATGTAGAAAGGCTGTGAGGATTCTGTAAGGATCATCACAAACTTGAAATTCCCCCCAGAAATTGTCATCTACTCTGGAGTGAATGGGAAAAGATTTCCTGGAACATACTGATCAAAGAGCCAACAGATCCTGTGCCTCACACATGCTAATGCAGACCCAGCTCCCCTGGCACTGAGGAGCATGGATTGGAACCCACAGCCATCCTGCCCACCTCATCATTCCAGGAGAAAACAAGTACCACCAGGAAAATGGATTCTTCTCTGCAAAGAAACGGAGGAGAAGGGATAAAAGAAGGGATAAAAGGAAATAGTGGCAGGAAATCGGAACCTTGTAATTGATAACATCAGATCTGTTTAACTGATTATTATGATACTAATTACCAGAGAAAATTAATTTACAGTGCAACACTATATAATGATAGCTGACTCCAAACAGAAGCTGGATATTTACACTTAGAAAATTTATTAGACAGTATTATCTGCCCAGTCTTAGAATATAAGCCTTAAATTCTCAAAAGCATTTAGGCATTTAATGTACCTTCCAACTCAATCCACTCAATGATTCCATGACCTATTCCTACTAACTTCCATGGCAGGGAACCTGGACACCTTTGCACAGTTTTCAATACTGATAACTGCTAAATGCATTGAGACTATGTTGAGGAAAAAAAAACTGGATGATTAAAATTCCTCGTTAAAAGTCATTCAATGATTGGGTGTGTAGCTATAAGAAGACAATGCAGACTACAAGTACATCAACCTCTCACAGGCACATACGTGTGTAGCTAAAAATAATAGCCAAATTAGAGTTGATAAAGACTCACCAAAAAGAGAGCACTAACAAAATCAAATCTCAGCTGTGCCAATGAACAATCCAGTGACACACTAAAGGGATGCTCAAATACATTTTGCTGCAAAGAGGGGCACAGAGGTTACCCTTTTCTTGTTTCCTCCCATTACCTTTGTTACAGTAACTTCTGACAGGAGATTCACCATGAATTAATTCAATTAGCAAAAAGATCTTTAAAAGTAATAAACTCAGGATTTGTAATGTCAGGAACAACACTGACACCTTCAAACCTCTAATTTAAACGCTTTCCTGATGTTCATAAATTATTAAAACCTCAAACTTTTTAATACAAAGAAACAGAAAAGGACCACATCAAAAGGTGTAAAATGTGAGTCAGTCTGGAGTCTTGCAGAGTAGCTGACACAGCTGATAAGAACAGTCCCCTGCACAGGTGTTGGCATGTTCTGACTGAGATCCCAGGCACAGCCTTGGCACAGGGAGCCTCTTCCACTGCCACTGAGGCTCTCCACTCACATCCATTGCCAGATGAGGGCTAGAAGCTTCTTCAGTGTGTATCCTGACAAAAATGGAAATAAACTACACAGACTGGAAAGAGTGTGTAGTGTTCCTTGCCAGAACTCCCAGATCAAAAATCAGCTAACCTAGCACCAAGGCTAACAACATATGAGAGTGTATTAGCTTGTATGGTTGTGTTTTTAAAAACAATACAGGACTTCTCTAATTATCCTTAAACGTGCTCCAAATACAGTCAGCCTTCCCTCTCTCACTCTTTTCATAAAACACTTAATTAATACATAATAGGATGTCTTCCATTAAAATAGAACAAAACTCTAGAAATAAACAATTACGCCAACAAAGCCCTTTCGGATTCTCCTCATTGTTATTTCCCAAATTATTTTAGCCAGGGTGGATTTTTGAGCTCCAAACAAGCCTGCACACACTGTTCTTCACAGCTTTGGCAGCTGGCAGGCGTTGGTCAGGAACTGTGAGTTTGGAGGAGCAGGATCAGAGCAAGGGAAGTTTAGCCAACAACAGAACAGGAGCAGCAGAATAAACCTTCTAGCCTGGAACTCAAGAGATGTTAACATCCCTTTCCAATTACCATCTCTTTCCAATTACTATTGTTTGGACAAAACCAATGGCTCAACAACTGACTGTACATCAAAAAACCCAGGTAAAATATACTCAAAATGAGGATTCCTCTCTCAAAGGATAATTTTTTTTTAAAGTAAAGGTATCTCCTATTTCATCTCTATCTTCATTGTTGTTTTTCTCATGTGCAATATTGAAAAATCAAGGACAGTATCTTCACATTAACCAACCCTGTGATTTATGTCAAAAAATACAATTGGGACATTCTTAAGTACTACATTACCACGACTGTGTGCTGCTCTTTGATTATTTGTCTGCTTGGTTCAAGCCAGAGCATGTACAGCTTGTAGCATAAAACAATTTCTATACCAAGTGAGAAGGAGGCCTGTGAATTCCTCTACTATTGCTAACATCCTTCCCAGACTGAGACATGTCAAAACTATATGCATTGTTCCTAAGTTATCTACAAGAGTTAAGTAATCTAAACAGATTTTTTTAAAAAATTATAAATATTACACACCAAAAGTGTGGGACTATAGTGTAGGCATTTTCACATTAACAAGTATCACTAGTAAAGTCAATTTTTTAACGACTAAATATTTTTTAAATACTATGAACTGTGATTTTGCAGTGATTTTTTTCTTGTTTATCTCTTTTTTTGTGGGAATGAATTCTTGAGAGATTTACATCATAGCAAATCTCAGTTTTTGCTGTACTTCTTCAAAAGAACAATTTCTTTGCAGGTGCTACAGCAACATGGAGGAGGTTTGCTTTCTACAGTGAGTGCAGCATTCCTGCAAAAATAGAAACAGCTTCAGATTTCTAGTAAATTATAGATGTCTGATTGGCTTATCTGCTTTGGTTAATTTTACAGTATATCTGAACTACATATATACTAGGTAAAAAACTTGGAAACAATAAGTACAGAACTATGGTGTAAAACATATAAAAGAAGTGCAAACTGAAACTGTCCACTGAGTATCTGGTGTTCTGCTGTCACATCAGCAAGGTGTGGCCTTTGTTCTGAGTAACAGAGTTCTGTAACTAGGCTTTCAAATTTGTGTGCTCAAACTCTGTAATTCAGCACCTTAACTGGAAAGATTTAGAGAATTTACAAAGAGAGCAGAGCTAGGAAAGAGAAGGGGAGCTGCTAGGGAAGAGAGAGGGCTTTGGAAAGGAAACAGGCAAAAAGCATTCTTCTGAGGGAGTTGTGAAACACTTGACTCATTCTGCTTTTTAGCCCCCAAACCCAAGCTCAGAGATCATGGCCAAGCTTCACACTGAGGCATTAAACTGCACTTCTGAAAAACCAAATTTGCAATATGGGAAGATTCCTAATGTGTCCACAAAATTGTTTAGCAGCTATGCTTTACAAAGTGGCTGCATGTAGTGGCAACAAATCTGAGTTGCCTTCATTGTCTGAACACCAGGTGAATAATTTCTGCTCCTCTGGTGTAACAGCCCACCTGTACAGACATCACTCCAGGCTGGGTTCCAGCAGAAATCTGCCCAACCTCGGCCTCCCTGCTGACAGAGGCTGCCCTTTGCTTACTGCATGTAAGAGCAGGTAAGATCAACTAATCCATGATTATACAACAACTAGTTTTAATCATGATCAAACCTGTCAGGCCTAGATTCAAACTGGAAATCCAATTACAAAGAGGCCTGTGACCCATTAACATTATCCTCACAGTAAGTGACACTCCAATGAAACAGTGTCACATCTCCTAAAGGAAATGCTCTGATTATTAATTCATAAACTGTTTGGAGTAAAGACTTAGTATTTCATTTCATTTCATTGTATTCAAACAGAAACAATTAAGATTTTACTTTCCAATCCCAGAAGTGCTGTTTGAATATACAAGACAAACAACCCTGCACATTGTGAGCAGTGCCAGAGCTCTTAGGGTATGTTAGAGATTTGTTACCATGAAAACGAAATGCTAATGTTGAATTTCATCTTCCTTAAAGTGATGTTGACATATGCAAAGGCTTTGTTTAAATATTGGAAAAAAAGATTGAAACACCAAAATCCATAACTTACTACAGAATAGTTAATTTAAAATATAAATACCACAGTCAGCACCTGAGCCTTTCCCTCCAGATTTTGGGGGTCTGAGCACTTATTTCATATTTCAGTCACATTTCACTAAGTTGAGAGGGATTTAATTTTATCCATGAATAACTTTAGCTGAACTACATTAAAATAGAAAAACACAAACAAACAAACAAAACTCAAACAAACAAACCAATTAGTATTAACTTTGGCCTCATTTAATCTACTTTTTTTGGTGCAAGTATATCAAGCAGTAGTGCATACATTACCTTTTTAGCCACATCCCTGAACACCAAGCTAGGGTTAACTGCTGAACTCTAGGCTGCAAAACACTTTTGGAAGAATAGGCCTTTAAAAATAGTGATTTTTAAAAATTATTATTTACCCCAATTAAACACAATTACCATTCTGAACATTCCAGCTGTGTATCAATTACAAGTAACACCTCCATGTGTTTTATCAATATCCAAAAACACCAAGCAGATCATTGATTTGTTGTACTGAAAAGTAAAACTTTAAGCATAAAGATTTTCCCAATTATTACATAGCTCTTCCCAACTCCTGCATCATAAACTTTTCAATATGAAACAGACCTTGGAATAAAAAAAAAAATGAGGAATTATAATTGGAAAAAGACTTTTGAGAAGTTTAGATTTTTCTTTCCTCTCACACAACAAAAAACCCTTCTTAAAAGCCTTGGACATTTTTCAAGTGAAATGAAGTTTGCACCAACATTGTAACTGAGGTACCCAACATTACTCATGTCTTGTGTAGTGCATTCTACTGCTGGTTAGTGGCTCTCCTTCCCTGAAAGAAATGCAGATATTGGCAGAAGCTGAAGGTTCCAAGGAGCATTGGAATTGCACAGTTAGAGAGAGCAGACCGGCAGAATTCCCTCTGGGGGCTGTAAGTACCAAACATCTGTTAGTGAACAACCGAACAAAGCACAGCTAAACCATTCTCCTCCTCTTCCCCCCACAACTCCCAAAAGCTTTCCCAGAGAAATGCTAAAGTCTTGACACTTTAATTAAAGGGAAAACAAAGCGTTGCTCCCGAGTTAATGAAACTGCTCGATCAGGGTCTCAAAGGCCAACACTGCTGCCCTGACCAACAGCTGTGCAAGCACCGTGCCACCTCCTGCTGTGGCTGCTCTGTAGGGAGCCTCTGCTGCCTCTGCAAAGCTCCCTCTCAACTCAGGCCAAGTCTAATCTTACCCTACAGCCCAACGAGAATGAGGGAAAGTGCAGGAACTCTGAGGGATAAAGGAAACCTGAAGGAGAACACGCAGCTGACACCACAAATGGTTTCAAGCATCAGCACTTTATTGGTCTTTCCTACAACCTTTTCTACCATTCACCCGACATGCATCCCCTTTTGTGATGGTTCAGCACACCTCAGCATTCCATGCTCCTCTACCTTCAATACAGGTCACCTGTTCGCACAGCTGTAGCCCATTAGGGAGGAGGCTCCATTTCCCATCTCCACAAACTCTTATGCACAACACAATTCCTAACTCCCTCTATTCGTCTGTCTCGAGGAAGACAGCAATAGTTAAAGAAAACCAAATGTTTTAAAGTCATTACATCATTTTTTTTATATCTGTTACATCTTCTCTGCAAGGAGAACTCAAAGGTTTTTTCTTCAATTAAAGACAGGTTCCACACATCCCTCTTTCAGGAGATCAAATGATTTTCCATACAAAAACCAGTAATTTTATTATCATCCGTTTTTGCAAGTGACTATAGCAAGAGTGAGATTCACTGTCTCACTGTAGACAAACTATTATTCTAAAATCTGTCATTACTGACACTCAAATACAGAAAGAAATACATGAATATGCAAAGCCTATCCATAATTAGAATTAGGATCAAATGCATCTTACTTCCCAGCAGCTTTCTGTACTGGCTCTCCATCTTGAGGGCCTGTTACTTTATCATTCTTGGCAGCATGCAGTGACTCAAAATAAGCCTTGTTCTTCAGCACAAAGAAAACCCTTTGGATGCTCTGTGAGGTAGTTTTATCAAGTACCAATGGCTTAAAGAATCAATTTTACCGCTAAAAATGCAAGGCACTGGCTGTCTCAAATTAACAAAGGTGGATGGAAAATTCTATAAGTTGTCTTTATGATTT
Organism: Thryothorus ludovicianus; assembly: GCA_013397245.1. NCBI lineage: Eukaryota > Metazoa > Chordata > Aves > Passeriformes > Certhiidae > Thryothorus > Thryothorus ludovicianus. Next base: position 227,531 of record VZTB01000309.1, on the reverse strand, counting down.
CATCTTGCAACTGAATGTATAACTTTATTTGTTGCTAACATTCTGAAGCATTTTCTTATTTTCTTCATGTAGGCCCAACATCTTTAAACATGTTTGAGCAAATCCTAAAACTAAAGCCATCATCACATCTATTACATTACAGAATAGACAATTTTTTAAAAGGCAAGATTCTCACCTAAAAAGCAGCTTTCTTTTTACCCTTTTCAAGTCCACAGCATAAGTATTTTTTTAAAAAACACAGAATTGCCTGACAAAACATGTAATTGTTTTAAATTTAATTCCATCAAAACCTACTAAAGGACACATTTTAGATTACACCTAGTTAATCTTGATCATACTTTTAACATTTGAGTCACAGAACAGTAATTCTGTAAGTAAAAGGAAAGAGATATCATATTCTAAGAATATACATTTTCCTTGCTGCTTAACACCCACTGTACTCTGAATGACTCTTACTGAATTTCGACTTTATTACTACTTGATCTAACAAGTTGTTCCGTAATTTGGGATTTGCTTTTGGTTTTTTAACAGAATTCTTTTCTATTTTAAGAATGAATCCTGTCTGCCCTTAGGGCTCTTTTCTGTAGACTATCCAATTTCATTTTTCTTTGACAGATTCATAGACTTCTAATATACTTCATATTTCATAGACTTCTAATCATTCTTACTGCTCTGGCGTAGATGCTCCACTTGTCTCCTGAAGAGCTGTGATTGGATTGCACACAAAACTGCAGCCAAAGCCACGTGCCATGTGAAAAGAGGAATATTCCATATGCTCCAGGCAATATTCCTGGTTTACAGGGCAGCACAATGTACAGCTATTCCACAATATTATGTGGTTCTCAACTCATGTTAAGCCAGAGTTTATTTTACACAATATACCCTAGAGCCTACTCAAATTAAAAGCCAATGATCAACTCTTTCTAATCTTCTTGATCTCTGTTTTTACATTGGATCATTTTTAAAGGCAGAGTTTTGTACCTGTTCTTACATTGTCTATTGTTTCTTTAGATCAGTTCTCCAATAGGTCAGGTTTGCAATTCCACTCTTGTCCTCACTTGCTGTTCCAGCCCCACCAAACCCAGGCCACTCGGTCTGAAAATTCTGTCAGCTTATTTTGTGTTCCATTTTCCACATCATTAAGAACAATATATCCCTGCAAAACACCTCTTCAGTATATCTGCATGTTCCTAATCTATTTTTCCATTGGTTAAAAAAAAAAAAATATGTCAGGCCAAATTTCCACAGTTGTTCACAGGAATTAATCTGTGAGAGAGTATCCAAAGCCTTTTAAAAACCTAAGTGCTCTTGTATGTTATGCATGGTACCTCTTATCCTTCCATGGATGCAATATAGGCTGGATTTGAACAATTCTTCCTTGCAAATCCATTTTCCCAGTTAATTCTTTCCCTGGTTTCTTGCAGATATTGAGAAAAAATTCAGTTACACACTGCCAAATTTCTTAGGAATGTAAGTTATACTGTCTAGTCTATGATTCCTTAGCTTCTACTTTTTCTCTCATTTGAAACACAGACATTGTATTTTCCTTTCTCTAGACTGCACTCTTATACTTGGGTAACTTGTATCAATTTTCTTAGCTCCATGTCTGCAGTTTTATTATCCCAGGGAAGGGCTGTAGAAATAAGCATTCCCAGTATTATCTGTCAGTCACCCACTCTCTTCTGAATATCAAATCAGTGCTTTCTTAGCCACATTATTACAAACATAAAGTGATTGTCTGGTTCATTTATGACCCTGCCTAGCTCTTTGGGACCATCTTTCCAATTCTGTCCCCAATACACCTGTGCTAATTTATATTCAAACTCAATAATCTGATTAAGTAATGACTTGGTTTCATCTCCCCTTCTACTTGAGGGCACAGGAATAGAAGTTCTTGTAAATTTTGTGCTCTTTTTTCCATAGACCTAAGGAGAAACTTCAATGCAATACATGTACCCATGTGATACTTCAACCCAAAGTCTTATTAATTGCAAAAACCATATCTGTATGATCACTGGATTTTACCTCTCTGTTTTTAATATACACAAAGGCCATAATTGCAAAATCTGTTCCACAGAAACAGATAATTCCTCAACTCCAGCATACCTTTAGACAAAGTTTTACATCAAGTAAAACTTCAGAAAATTAGATTGGGTTGTAATATATGTAGAAATATAATTAAGTTAACATAAAGAAGTTGCAATCGTCCTGCTAAGAACTTATAAAAGCAATCAAACATAGAATGTACCCTGAAAGGAACCTGAGAGAACAAAAATAGGAAAGTTTACAAGAGCATAATGAAATTCACATTATCAAAGGTTCTCTACAAGTTTAATGACCTGTGAGTGCATTTTAATTAATTTAAATGTTTAAAGTAGTACTCTATGCACGTTCTTAATCTAAGACTACTTATGCTATTGATACTGACTTATTAAGGGTCAGATATGTAAATAGTTAGACTAATTGTCTGTTACTACAATTTAATTCAGTCTCATAACAAAGACTGTAAAATCAGGATAATGCATTCCCTTAGAAAAAAAAAATCCAGTTGCTTTTTCACTCAGAGTTTCAGTGATGAACTTCACATCAAAGGGACTCTTTAGAATGACATGTCAGCTTTTACATATTGCAGTAACACAATATATGTCTGTCCTTGAAGTAGATCTTCTAGCACAGCTATCACTCATATTTGCATCTACTTAAAAGCAAAGGCATTTGTTATATCACTATTTAGCTACCAGACACAGAAGAGATGTTAAATCATTTCCATCACCATAGTTCACTGCTATGTAACAGTACAGTTAATACAAACATTTATAATTTTGTCTCAAGGATACAACCTCATGACAATTTAGTGGCTTTTTACCGAATGGGATATAATCCAAGTGCCTGAAGTTATAAATTGGGTAACGTGTTCACTCTAAACTTCTGTAAGCTTTAAAAGTTCACTTACATTTACTGAAACAGGCCTGACAAGACTAGACAGTGAATTTTACTTAGATTTTCCACATCTTCTGTTCTCTTTTTCTCTATTTTATTGTAAATGCATTTTCAAATACAGGATTTCAATTGTATTTATTTCTTCTATATATTTCTCACTGAATTCCATGGAACTGACCAAATTCATGCTCTGACTCCTACTTCCTTTGTGGTATAAACAGAACTTAAAGGAATCATAATCTCAATAAGTAAAAATCAATATTACCCTTCCCAATAAAACATATAAATTACTTATGAAACACTTTTCATTAGATGTTCATGTTTATTTACATTGAATCATTGTAAGAAAGAATCTAAGTTACATAATACACAGCAGAACTTTAGAGATCTTTTGATATAGGTCAGGGGAGATGAGACACCACATAAGCTTGATTCCAAGTATCACAGAAGTTAACTTAAGGAAGAAAAGGCTCTCCTTTACACCTCATCCATTTGATGGGAACAAATACTTAAGATATCTAAACACTTAAATAAGAACACAGTATTTTAATTCAATACATTGGATTAGAACTGTAGTTCAATAAATGTGCACCATAGGACAGAGTTCTGTCTCTTTTATTTTAAACACAATTTTAACTCACCTCCTTGCACTCTCCACATTCATCATTCTCCCTGCCCTTTATTTCTAATATCCTAAGCAGTAATTCACATGCACTATCCAAGCTGGAATCCATTATTAGGAGAAAGGAAATATTTAGAAATAACCGACCCAGGAAGTGTGAAGTGAAAAAGAACCATTGATCCATTTGGAAAAGCTGCTAATCTCACACCTAAAGTTTCAGATTAGTGTTTAGCCATGGAAAATTCTGGTACATTCAAACATGCCCATATTTTTCTGATGCCTTATTTCTAGAACTAGCCCTGTTTTCTAATCCATTGATTAAATAAAGACATCAGGGCCTCTGGTGGGACTCCTTTGGGAAATGTAAGATCTGCAGAAACGCAGATGCCTGCCAGAACTGTGCTCATGAATTTCAAAGAGCAAGAGCCAGACAGGCACACTACCTGTGCAGAGTTTACATTTTGGGGGTGAAGCATAACTCTGCTGAAGTTTTCCACAAAAATCCTGATGACTTCAGTAGAAACAGAAACACAAAAATGATTGCTTCTTGGATTATGAAATTTTATCTCTTCACAAATCAGGATGAAGAGACTCTAAGAGTCTAGCATGGAAGTTTTTCACCACTGCATGAAAGACAGGGGAAGTGGAGATGGACTGACTGGCATGTGCCTCAAGTACTAAAAGGTGTGGGGACAGTATGGAGAAATATGTTATACATGGTGAGAAACTTTTCAATAAGCAACAGAAGAGATATAGATAGATTTTTATTTGAGGGCTGAGAAGCAGAAAAAAGAATGAAAATGGAACTAAAATGTTTGTGTGTGGAGAGGTGCACTGCCAAAGGGAAACACATGAAATGCTCTTGCGAAGCCAGACAGAAACCTACAAAAAATAATTACAATAGACATATTCTTGTGGAGACAGGGAAAGGAAGTTGTTTCTGACTATATTACCATCAACTAAAGTTTTCTTCCTTCTCAAAAACACAGCTTAAACTCTAACTGTAGTTCTCAAACAAAAATAGAGCAGTGTAACAGTATTGGAGCTTCTGAAATTTTAGATATTTCAATATTTACCTCAATTTTGAAAAATAAAAAGCACTTTTATGTAGTCCCAAAATGCAAATGGAATAAAGTAAGCATTCTTTTCCATAATGATAATTAAAAAAAAAAAAATCAATCAGGAATTAATTTGGATTTTGCACAACTTCCAAACTGAAGCAGTAACCCACCTCTGGTATGCTCAGGTTCAGAAGCTCTGACTATTAGGAAATTACCAGTTTTTTGCCCTTAGGCTTGCAGATGATTTCCCTTTTAGTCCCATCTGGAACAGCCTGAAACACTGGAAAAGGCTGTGAGCACTATGGAACACATCAGGGTTTCTCAAGTTACAAAACAAACACAACAGAGCAAGAAGCAATTACAACCAGTGCTCCTCCTCTGCTAGGTGATTACATTGGATTCTCAAAAAGTAGACTGCTAGCTTCAATTAATCAGTGTTCCTGTAATTCCCTGAAAATTTAATTGTAATAGAAACTTGCATTTAAAACAAAAAAAAACTAGTTACCTACCTGTCTTATTTACTTCAACTAAGCAGGACTTCTTTTAATCACATTGGACAGGTGTCTTTCAGCACAGCTCAGTATAAAAAGGACTTAAAAAGCTGGAAAGAACAGAGTACCTTTAAATCTCGCCTGCCCATCTTCTTCTCTGCCTCTTCATCTGGATCACAGGAAGAGCTTGCAACAACAAGGAATTTTTGCTGCCTGGCTTCTCGAAGAGCTTTCTGGGTGGGACCTTCAAACACTTTCTTCCTTGTACAATCATGGCCAACTATAAAATAAAAACAACAAAAAATACCATCAGAATGTTTTTTATTTGCTCTTCTGGAAGCTATCTCCTTACTCAATATTAGTCAGATATGTCAAATTCTCAAAGAAACTACTTAAAAACTACTTAAAAAGAAGATACTCAGGCTACTGTGCCATCCACATAAAGTATTCCAGGGCTACCTGTATCCCTACTCCACAAATATTTCATTTTATCTAAAGTGTACCCTAGACTTAGCCCCAAAAATGCAATAATCTTGCAGTACAGAGAGAGCCAAAGGGAAATGGGTGCATTCCTTCACACCCCTCAGAGTTACAGGGAACATCAGCTCACTGCAACCTATTTGGTATCCACCACCAAAGCAATATTCTAATTTACAGCTCATAATTCCTTTTGTTTCCCTGCACTTTCTGCCAAGCCACCTTTCAGACAAGGAACTACTGATGAATAGGTAACTCAGCAGAGAAATCCTAAGCAAGTAACACAGCTTTAAACCATCAAAGGTTGAAAGGGGTAGGATGAAGAGACAGCACAAGGCCTCTGCCATGATCTGGCAGAAAGGACACTGCTCTCTGACAGCCTTTGCACTGGCAGCTCACACAAATCCAAACACAATCCCTGTACCTTGCTGCAGTGCTCTCTTGGATGCACAAGGGTCTGCATGAAAAAGAATGCAATACTGATTTCCAACAGGATTTGGGCACTGACATCCCTCCAGTTCTCTGGGGAAAAAAATCTCTGACTAAAAGAACACACTATACAGCTAAAATGTAGACTGAAACAAATGTACTTCACATTAGGCATTTCTAAATGATTGCTCTTGCAAAATGGTTTTATTGAGACCTTTACATCAAAATGTAAATCTGATTACTTAAAGCAGGGAAAAAAACCCAAACACTTCCTCCAGTCTTGAAGCAAAAAAAGCAGATCAAGCAACAACAAAACCTTCCTGTATACACAACCTGACTACAACTCGAACTGGTGGAAAGAATTATGCCTGGATTAAAAAAACTTTAGTGATTATTTATTCTCACTGTTTCAAAAGTTGAAGCTACTGTCACAGATATCCTGAATAATAACTTTCTCTGAGGAACAGTAAACAGCAAAATTGTTTACCTTCTACTCACTTAGTAACTGCTATCCACAAGCATGGATAGCTCATAGACTGTTTGGTTTTTTGGTCCTTTTGAGACACACATGCCTACAAAGCAACAGTGTATCACAGGTCCAGAGCTTTAAAATTCAGTAACTATGAAAAAAAAGAAAGAATAACCTCCAAAGAACTGTTTCACTTATATGTCAACAGCTTAGGTTTAAAGATTTTCTATTCTGATTGCATTGCACATGGAATGGGCACAACTAGGCTCAAGTATTTCAACTGGTGCATTTTAAATTTCTTTTTGCATGACCTTCTAACTGCAATTGCATCAGATCAAGGGAAGGAAAAGCAGAGCTAATAGTCTTAGCAATGAGTTAATCCAACCATGAGTAAAGAAACTCATTGAGTTCAACTTTTGAATATAATTGGGTAATAAATAAGCAGCTGTTGTTTTTGGAAAATACAAGAAGAGTACTGAGCAAGGAGCAGTTTTACAACATGCTTAGAACCAGCTGCTATAGCAGTGTTCACTTAGGTTTATAAGCAAGCCACAACCAACACTGCTAAATTCCTGCAGGAAAAAGGGCTCTTTTTCCAGAGCATCCCTTAACACTGTGGTTTGATCCATAAGGAAGGGTGCAAGCACTGCTAATATACACCAACAGCCTAAAGAAAATATCAGCTCCCTTTGATAGATTCTCCTATGTACGATCTTGCCACCATATCAGGAAGGACCAGTTTTAAAACACAAGCAGTTTTTAATGCAAATCTTCTTTAAAAATATTAATTACATTTTAAAAAGTAATCTGAATTTAAAGTACATTTTTTTTTCAGAGCTGATTTGTGAGTGGGCATCAGAGAGAGAGAGAACCAGCCCACAGAATGACAAAATTCTAACAATAATTGCTAACTAGTTCCTCTCCGACTACTACATGTTCTTCATATCAATTTGAAACAAGTAAGGCAAGAATTAGGTTTCTTCAGGTGTCTTAAAAATTACTAGACATTCTTCTCTTGAAGGATTTCTGTACAAAGCTGAACAGCAGCCTGACAGTGAGACAGCAAAAAACTGCTAGTAAATAAATTACATGCTCTATATTGTGGATGCTATCTTCAATTGCTTGAAATGCAGCAGGATGAAAACTCCTACATCAAATGCCTGAGTAATAAAGTCCAGAGTAGTTGCCCTAAAATTAACATTAAGTACTGTTAATTTTTTTCCACCTAGCTGCCAGATACAAATTTACAATGGAAACTCACTGTGAATACTAAGAAGCTCCCCTTTGTTCTTTATTGTGCACTATATGACTCAGAGAGGAAAAAAAGCAGCCTCAAACTAAAACCAAACCCACAATCACTGAATGGTTTGGGTTGGAAGGTGCCTTAAAGCTCATCCCCTTCCACCCCCTGCCATGGGCAGGGACACCTTCCACTATCCCAGCTTCCTCCAAGTTCAGTCCAGCCTGGCCTTGGACACTTCCAGGGATCCAGGGGCAGCCACAGCTTCTCAGGGCACCACCCTCCACACAGGGAAAAATTTCTCCCTAGTATCTAATTTAAGCATGAAGCCATTGCCCCTTGTCCTGTCACTACATGCCCTTGTAAAAAGCTCCTCTCCTGCCTGCTTTCAGTGGATGTGCAGAACCTCACAGTTCAGCAAATCCAAAACTAATTAAAAGCCATCCTCAGTGCCCTGTAGCCAAGCCGGCATTCCAGGTGTTCCACAATCAAGTCAGGCTGTGGGACAAATGCAGCAGTGAAGGGCACTCCCCTGCTGCTGGGCAGAGCCCTCCTCCTCCTCCAGGCTCTGCACTGCAGTGAAAGCAGACACCTGCCAGGAGAGGCAGCTCAGCTTGGCCAAGGGTCACCTGCCTCTCTGGGGGTGCACTGGCCTCTAACTCAAGCATCCCAATGAAGTCAGCCCAGAACAGTGAAAAGTGCAGCTGGAAGTCTCCTTACAGCCCAGATCTCCAACTCCCAACAGTAATCTGAATTTTGAGGAAAATTAAGCGAATATTTCACCAGTATCCATAAGAAATCCATGTTTCTCAGGGTTATACTCTCTCATGAATAAGAAATCAAGAGGGAACAGAATATGATCACCTTTCAAGAGGCAGCAGAAAGTATTTCAAAAAAAGACAATATTAATATTACCCACTGAGACATGCATATGACCTACAGAGGGCAATAAAAATTATGTAGTATTAGAGGACAAGGCACTGAACCAAAATGAACTGAAATACTGATTAATTTATGATACCCAAGGTATGAAGCAAATTAAGACTAGTAGAAGCATGTGGGTGGCTGATGAGCCTAATTTGTGTTGGAGAGTGACAAGGGGTTTTTTATATAATTATTTATCAAATGGCTCCCTTGCTCGTCACTTCTTGGTATTACAAAGTGCTCTCAAGATTTCTGAAGAATAAACAAGACTGAAAAGCCAGACAGTGGTTTTTAGAATCAAACAACAAATGAAAGTGTGTTTAATATAAAAGGGAGACAGATGGGGCATCCACACTATAAAACCATAATCCCACACTATATATGCTCAAGCCAGAGCGTATCTTAACAGGAAAGGAAGGCAATGCTTCCAAGCCTCTTCACTCAACTACAAACACAAAAAAATTCAAATAAATTTATGTGACTACTATTTTTTTTCCTCAGCCTCGTGGTTTCTAAAGAAACTTTACACAATGCCAGTAAATTCATGAACATGGGAACTAATGAAGCTTGATTGTCAAAGGCTGAGGTAACTCAATGGTTTTTTACCTGGGGTGTATTACCAGTGCCAAAGGAGGTTTAGGCTTTAACATCTGGGAAAAAGAACCCCAAAAACAAACAAAAAAAAAATCCACAAACCCACAAAAAAACCCCAGGCATTAAAGTTGCCCTAATTGGAAGTTGTATAACATTTGTAGGGTTCTTTAATTTCAAGTAAACAATTATCTCTGATGGGAGTCCTGCTCATGACTAAGGCAAGTGCAATATCCCCTTTACATGTGAATATTGTGTTGTCAGAGGATGGAGCTCACCACTTCCCTTTTGTACCATCCCACTTATTTAGAGGAGAATTTAAGAAACCTGGTTTCTTTGAAACTTATCTTAGTATCAAATGTAGCTGCAATTGAAAAATAGGTTCAAAATTATTAGTGGGATTGATGCTCTCAGAGAATGTGATAGCATGAGCTTCATTTACTTAGGAAAGCAGAGCTGCTAGGGTTTTCAGAAAAACCTGATGGAGTTAGAAAAAATAATGTAAAAATTACACAGGGGAGTAGTGTGGTCCCATACAGGTATTATTCCAGCAGGTATTATATCATCTTAGCAATCTTCTGTAAAAATGAGAGTCTGGATTTCATAATACCAATATTTTCAAAATGTTTCCAGACCACAACGTAAGCTTTCTGAAGGGTGAGCTGAGAAAGAACACATGCACACACACAAAAAAAGGGAATATCAGCAGATACAGTAACAAAATCAGCCACAACATAGATTTATAGGACAAAGTCCTTCCAAGTTACTCATATATTCCATATTGCCTTCAGCAGTCTCACTCTCCTTAGTGAATATACTTCAGAATAAAATATTCAAATGAGAAAACTGCTGCTCAGACATCAGGTCAGCTGATAAAATGTAGTGTAAGTAATTTTGGTTTACTGTCACACCATATTTTGAGATGGACCACATCAACAAAGAAAAAAAAATACATAACCAGTCTGAGCCTGGTGATGGGAATATTTTACCTTTTGTCTCAGGGACCTGCTTAGTGTATCCAGACTCCAAACTTTCTAATGCAGCCTGCAAACCTGTAACCTAATTTCAGAAAGAGGAAAGAACAATATGAAAACATTACTTTGGAAATGTCTGTTCACAACACACAGCATTCATGCTGGTGCCCTTCATCAATTCCATCTGTAACTTTTTACTCTTGATTATTGTCTCTAAGTTATGAACATAACTCCTAATTCAAGATTTTGGAAAGACCCAGAGCAACAATGCAATAAAACACAGGCCACCCAGAATCTTTCAAAACATTTTTACAGCTCTATTAAAACAATGCAGACATACAGAATACCAGGGTTCTGACTACACCAGCAACTGCTGTCACTGCACTGATCTCAAATTTAATGGCACAATATGACTTACAGCTCCACCAGAGCAAAACATCACAAAATATGGTGTTATGCATTACAAAAAACTCATTGCTCTGGAATGAATACAGTTCATAACTGTAGAGGTCCTACATACATATACATATATATATGCCCCTGAAATTTCATAGCATTGGAACTGTTCCATGTTTTGTACTCCTGATTCAGCAGAACTCCATATGGGCATAACCTCTATAGGGCATTTTCTTTTCCTCATTGAAATTTCAAACATACAATCTTCACTGTTTTATAAGTAAGCCCTGAGGTGGCCAGAGAAAAATTGAAGGCAGAGGAAAGGAGGAAATGAGAGATGAAGACTATCAGAAGAGGGTGTGAGCATGGTAAATTCTTTTCATTTTACCCACATATAATTGATGCTACTGCTGAAATGCATTTGGGTAGGGTCTTCTCTTTTTTTCCCCCTGCTTCTTTTCTTAAACACATGCAAGCTAATTTTCTGTCATCTCTCCTACCTGTGCTCATACTGCTTCCTATCAAAGTGGCACAATATCTTGTAAACATCAGGTAAGATTAGAGAAGTAAAAATAACTTCCAAATATTCTGCTCAAGACAAAAAAAACTGTCTCTGATCTCTTCATGTATTTTTTTCTGAACTAGCAGGTCACTCCTAGTTTAGGGAAAAAAATAATTAACAGTAATAAAGGAAGTTAAAATAAGCTATTTCCAAAGGCATATATGGAAGCATGGGAATCTGTGTGGGTATCACTCCTGCTGCACACTGCTGACCCATGTAGAGCTGCACTCAGCAGGTATACACTGATACCTGTTACTCTTTTACATGTTTCACACACTTTCACTGCTAACATTTCACCAAAGCCTGAAACTCACAAAATATTCTGCTTCAGAATGCTGCATGAGTGAGCTTTACCAGAAATATCCTGTGCATTTACCAAAGTTAAAAGCAGAAGCTTCTTTACAGCTGTGCAAGTGGTATTCACCACATTTTTACCTGCCCCATTGCTTTGTCTCTCTCCAAACTGGTTAACATCTTCTGTGTCAGCAAATTCTGGTATTTTTCTGACAGCTGCTTCAGCATGGGTTCATAGGATGCATAATGTGCCTTCAGCCTGTGAGCAAGAGAAGGAAAAATGATTGCTCACAGATGAGTTAAATCAGAGATTTATACCTGCAGAACTTTTCCCCTCCCCAAACAAATGAGTAAAATTACCAAAAGGTCAACAGAGAGGAGACAGCAAAGCTGTTTAGTATGTAACCAACCAACTGCAATACCATAACAAAGGAGAGAAAAAAAGAAGTCAGATGAATGAATAAGAGGATTCACAGCTTGTTCAGTCACATCTTAAAACAATCCATCCAATTTGGTCGTGTTGTTAATCCTTCATACACATACTGCACATTAATTTTGGCTAATTTGTTTTCTTACAGATGGATTGTATTTCACTGGAAGAAAGAGAACTACAGCTGCTACCTGACTGCCAAATAAGATCCTCATCTGGACAAAGCAGCCATAATATGATCCCCATTTCTTTCTTCACTACACATTACACTGGGAATACTTAAGCACTTTAATTCTTCAGACAAACTAAGATTTAGACATGTAATCTCTCACGAGAAACACATGACACCAACAGCTCCAGAACCACTGCATCCTGCAGAACAGAGTCACACTCAGTGTAGGGTGCTCTCTTACATTAGCATGTATGCATTCCAAGGGTGGAGACATAGAACATGGAGCTGCTATTCCATGCACTGATTGATAACAATGCCAACACAACTCAGGGAATTAACTGGGGCTGAAGATGTAAGCCTCTCCTCAGTGTTATTTAAAAACAAGTGCTGGCATAAACATGTGTAAAGAGATTCTAAAGTCAGCTCCTATTCAGAAATTAAATCACTATAAACTCAGTAGCAACAGACTATTTGGGCTTATTTGCAACCAAAGCAAAGTTTCTTACTGGAAGTTCAAGATGACAGAAAATGCCAACTATGAGCATCAGGAATGCAAGTGTTCTGAACTTGGTGTGATACCAGGAACCCTTAAAACAGGCAAAGGTTCTAAACAGAAATCACCACCTATTTATGGCAAAAGAGATGGGTAAAAAAACCACATTTTTTTTTCCAACTATTAGAAATACCACGTATTCATTAATGCATATGGCATCATAGAAAATCCACCAAAAACAAATCACTGGAAATTCTTTGATCTGTGTGGCACAATGGTCATATGGAGCTGCAGTTTACCAGGACATAATTAAATGCAGCTAGACTCACTTCAGATTCCATAGTGTCATCTCATTATCAGGCAACAACAATTCAAAACATTGTATTTAATGCTACTTTTAGAGCAACTGAAATTATTTTGTACCTTTTCAAGTCAGAAATCAGCCTGTTTTTCTCCTGGACCACTCTCTTATGATGCATTCGATGGAAGTCTCGTTCTTTCTGCATTTTAAGGAGAGCATCTTCTGTTTTACTGTGTGCAAACACAGAAAAATGGAAAGCAGCAGTGTTAGTCTTCTGCTGTGAATTGCACCAAGGTATGCTGAATACACATGGAATCAATTTTCAGATCTGCACATGTCTACTGTATCTAAGGTGGAAGTTCTTGGTAGTACAGCCTGCGCAGAATTTGTACTTGTGAGGTCATTTTGCTGCCAGCTGAGGTTCAAAACTGTGGGTACTCTTCCATTTCTCTCACATCCTTTAGACAGAATCCATAAGGATTCTGGCATTATAAATCTCAGAGTTGAGGTCAACTTTATGTTAAGCCCAAGGAGTCTCATGGAGGTACAAAAACCAATCCTCTTGTTTAAAATTCTATGTAAAACTGTATTAGTAATACTGAAAATATACTAAAAATACTGATTTTTAAAAAAAATATTCACAACACATCTGTATTGTTGCCTTGCAAATTAATTTGGAGACTCTTCTGGAAAAAGTTGGGCCAAAAATATTTAAGCTCTCTTCAATCACGTTTGTAACCTGCCCCCAGGTGTTCCCTGGATGAGAGAGCAGGCAGCAAAAGGATTCCATTTCAAAATTAATTGTAAACATAGTGATAATCTGTTATTCTCTGAGCACATTCTACACACAGCCATGGGATACCCTGAGATGCTCTGCTCAAAAAAATTAAAAAGAAAATACTGTGCATATGTTCAGTACATTTTCTCCTAGCCTTTACTGATATGGGTTTGTCAGGAAAGATTAGTAGATGAATTGTTTAATTGCAAAGGAAGCTTGAAATTAACTTGCATTGAAATTAGATATTTGCTTCTTGCAGAAATAAAGCTCATTTCCTCTGCAACAAGAACTGAAGAATTAGGTAAAACCAAGACAAAAACTGAGTATGCCAAAACCACAGGTTCAGGACAAAGATCCATAACTGCCAGCGCATTATATTTAATAATTGCAAGCATAAATAATTTACTAATACAAGTAATTTCTATTTACTGTATAAGCAAGCACTTTTATTTGTTACCTATACAAACTACCACAGTGACATATGGACATTTGTATGGGAATTGGTGCTTGTGGCACCATCCTGAAGGAGAGCCCAGTGAACTCAGGGCTGTGGAACGGGGCAGGGCTGCCCCTCCAGGCACACACATCCTGCTGTGTGCACAAACACCACGAGCTGGGGAACACAGGAACTCCACTGCTACAGGAGACAAAGCCCATGTGAATGATTCTGCCCAGGCCCTTACACGCGTTTGAGAGGTAAATGAATCAGTGGTCTCAGGACAGTGCTGGGAAAGAACTCCCTCATGCTCAAAATCTGACTTGCCATAAAGACCTTGAATGCAAGCCCTGCCTCTTCAGAGCTCAGCAGATGGCTTGTTCTGAGTACAAAAGATGTAACAGCCATAAAAAAAGCCAATATCCATTTGTTTTAGGGAATATTGTCCTGGGTTGCAGTGCAGGCTGTCCCCAGCAGTGTGGATTCTATCCCAGCTGTTGGAACTGGGGCAGGGGGTGGCTGTGGGGTAACCCTCTGTTCATGGCCCAGCTGTTCAATCCAGCTGGGGCAGTTTCTTTATCTCTTCCAGGACCCATCCTCCCTCCAGGGACAGATCTGCTGCTCATGGGCCACTGAGTCTCACTGATAAAATTCCATCATCCCACTGGGAAATGCTCCATCCAGGGGGAGGAGCCAAGCATTCCTACCTGGATATAATTTGGGATTTGGGACACCAAGGCAGCCTTTTCACTGGACTCCCAGAGGAAGACCAGGCCCATCCATCACCACTGCACCTTCAGAGGAAAGCTGCACCTTTCTCCAGGATCACTGCTCCACCAGAGCCACATCTGCCACTGCAGGAGGGCTGCAGCCACCATGGAATGGCACTGCCACCAACACCCTGACCCACAGGGGGTCAGCTTGGATTCTGACTCTGGCACTGGGTTTGGTTTTATTGTATTACTGCATTTTTATTATAGCTCTCCTAATAAAGAACTGTTATTCCTATTTTCATATCTTTTCCTGAGAGCCCCTTAATTTGATAATTATAATAATTCAGAAGGAGGGGAGGCATTCTCCATGCCAGGGGAGGCTCCTGCCTTCCTTAGAGACACCTGTCCTTCAAACCAAGACAAAGATATAAGCCAAAGTCCGCAGGTCTCATCATTTTAAACTTCTTTCAAGCAAGTTCTTCTGTTAAAATAGCAGAAGAGGCCAGGGTACAACAAATCCCAGTAGGGATTTTCCGAGGCAAGTCACATGCCCTGGTCCCACTGAATTTAGGTGGGACTACATTCCCCAGGATGCTGCAAGTTATAGCTCTAAAATTTTAACTGAAATACAGTTCTAAAAAACATAAACTCTCAGGTTTTTACTCTATCTAGTTTACATGGCACTTAGCAGCAAAGATGTTAAATGCATCTTGCAATTAAACAGCTGCATTTAAATAAGGTGCACAACACAAACAGTGTGCACTTTTTTTTTTTTCCATGATATAAGTGGAAAAACATGTGCTGGAATAGCTAGATTTCAGTACAGAAACAAAAGCTGAACTGAGAACTTTATTGCTAATGTTACTAATCAAAATAATAATGACTTCCAGGATTACCTTACATTTTGACCATTACTTTGGCTGTAAGCTGGGTGTGCATTTGTGAGTATGCTTCCAAAAAGGAAAGAAAATTACCTGCAAATGTTTACACTTCCTAACTGATGCTGTGAACTCAACTACAAACCTCAGGCAAAAGCTTGACACAACTTTGATCCCATCTACATAAGAAATTTCTGAACATTAAAGAGCTTTTAAATATCAAAGTTCACAGTCCTCGTGACCAACAAAATCTTACCCTGACACATTTGTCTGACTGCATGTGTTTAAATAAATAGGCAACAGACAGGGTCTGGCCATAGGAAAACACGAAAATACCTGGTATTCAAATGATTTCATATCATCAGATAGGCAGAGTTTAACATGACTATGAAATTGCAATCTATTTTCAGTTCAGAAAAGTGTTATCAGAATATTAAGTGACCAGACATCACTGAGAAGATGATGAATTAGAATTAACTAGTTGTTTAACAGCTAACAATTTTCAGTGTTATTTACAAATTTTCCCTGCATATTGGGAGGAAAGCTCATGCTTCCATTAAGGAAATATTCAGCAGATAACAGCATTCCATAGCAATCAACTGGAGCACAAAGTGCAGCCTTCAAAATAAAAGAAAAGGAGCTTTCTTCGGAAAAAAAAATTTGAGCTATCCTTTAACTAGTGTCACATGGCAAACCAAGGTAAAATTGGTTTTGCTTTCTGTCACCACACAATGGTCATTTTTAGAAATCATTTAAATAAAGATTAGTAGCGTATCTAAACCCTAAAGTAATAATTATACTTAGTTTTGGAGTAAAAGGATTATGCTGATATTTATTTCTTTTAATGTATGCAGAGACATCAAGATGCCTTCAGACATTGCACAAGCTATAAAAAATACATGCTCACGATACAGAGGAAATGAAGCTGACTGTAATTTTCTCTTTAAATAATGAAACATCACAGTGAAATCTAGCCAACAGCCTGCAATCTACTCAATTTGCCCCCCTGCTTGCATGCAATCATGTAAATACTGTATTAAAATACCCAAAATACAATTACAGTTAGCTTCTAGACACTAAATGTCTTCCACCAATTGCTAAACAACATTAAAGCAGGAGGTAATTGGTTTATAGGCATTTATCCTGGGCCCCCATACTGCCTAAATCCCAAATAACATCTCTTTTCTGCAAGATGGCCATCAAAAGTATCAAGCTCAGAAATACCAAATGTAATTAAAAGCTTTCCTCAAATACATTTCACAGTACTGTAGCTCTCAATCAATGTTTCCTGAGTCAATCACAGAGCAAAATACAGGACTTTTCCTTGCTCACAAATCATTGGTTTCTAACCAGTGAAATCAGCATTTCTCCAGTGCTCTCAGGCATTCTGCTTTCTGAGTCATTCTCTCTGAAAACTCACATTGTCCTCCAGGTAACTTTGGCTCCTGCTGGAATATTTACTTTACCATAGAAAAGGCAGTGACTCAAGTTATTGAATGTATGAAGAAGAAAAGATGTTTCTAACAGTCACTACACTAAATGGATTTAGTAGAGAGTATTTATGACCAGGGTTTATCCAAAAGGCATAAAAGAACACTGTAGCCCATGGTATGTACAGCAAAAATGCTCAATTCCACACATTTCAATTATTTCAGAAGCAGCACTGGTTTAATTCAAAGATTATTCGAAACAAAGTATATGAAATAAAAGTCACAAATGCCGAACTTTTAACATCAGTGAGATCTTGGAAAATTATTTGAAATGAAAAGGTTGAAAAGTGAAGTAGTGAGAGTACTGTTGGCACAGACCAAGTTTTACACCTGCCTATACTGCACCCCAGTAATAGCCAACAGATCATGGACATAAAGCTCTCCCTGCAAATGGACAAAGGTGGGTCTGCTCTCAGCAGTGTTTTCACAAGGCACATGCAGAACACCTGCAGTGTGCACCAGCAAATGCCAGTGAACAAGGTGTGCTCACACAGATTCTGTCACATGAACTGCCCACTCTGTGACACCAAACCAGTGACGTGTCCCGCTTGTTTGCCACCCGAGTGCTGCTGCTTTAGGTTCCAACAAACACCAGAATGGGAAAAAACAGGGCCCAGTTTCACTTTGTGGACTGAACTTGAGTGTTGGGATTTACCAAACAGAGCCTGTAGCAACCCAATAGACCAGCACTCCTTTCCCTCTCCTGCTTGCACATTATCGTGTCACCTCTCAGCCTTTTAACCAGACATGCTATACAAATCCTTCACTGAGAAAAAATATATTCTTATGGACAAAAACCAGCTCATTCAGAGCACAGTGAAACAAGTTTGAGCTTTATGTTGTTAAATAATCATGTAGCAATACAACAAACACAGGAAAACTATTACCAAGTCATAATCCGCTCAGATTATTTTGTTAAACCACTTTCTGCTACATAGAAGGTGTGAACAGGGGGAGGAAGAGAGGAAAAAAGATGGGAGGGGAAAAAGAAAATAAAGCTCACTGAAATTACCACTGTCAAGGATAAATTTCACGAGGGCCACATTTTGTCCTTCCTTCATTTACTCTGCATGACTGCTTCTTACTCTTCCCTACTCACATGAGACACAATCTTTGAGTACCCATTGCTCACAGAAGCAGAAGATTAAAAAAGGAAATGTTTTCTCTATGGTCTGATAGTCAGTGCATCATTAAATTTAGACTACACAACATCTGACTTGATTGTTGCCGCTGTTTATTAAACTATTTGACTGTGGCCAATTAATTCATTCATTTAAAATGTAATAAATCATTACAATCAGAAAATAACTTAATTACCATTATCAGTAGCAATTGATAATTATTTAACGTCTGAATAGTTTTGGGGTTTTTTTCATAGAAAGGAACAACCTAAATGAAAATAAGCAACTTGGGCAATCCTGAGGAAAATCAAAGAGATGGAATTAACTTCCATGTTTTGAAAGCACACACTGGCAAATCTGAAGTGCATTGTTAGGCATCAGAGTATATTCTCAATGAATACACACATGTGCAAACACACCATTTTCCAGAAAAGGCCATGTGACATAAAGGTTCATTAGCACATGTCTCCATTTTATAGGCTAAGTACTTTAACCCTCACAACTGAAGTACTGCACCACTTGTAGAATAAACTACTACAATGTACACTGTAGCATAATCAATGATGGTAATTTACACTGACACACCATTACCACTAGGCCCAGAGTGATAGATTTTTTGTAATTAAAAAAATGAAGAAAAAATGCACAGTGATTTTTTTTCCTACACTAAAGGTTTGTGGTGGGTGTAATTTATAGTACTGTAATACAAAATGCACATAACTATTTTTTAGTTCTACCTATTAGGCTCTCACAATTCTCTGTAGCAATTTGTTATGATTACTGGATATTGAAAATTATTTTTGGCCTACTAAATACAAACAAAAAGAATTAAGATTTACATTTCTAACAGAGCTCAGAAAAACTTGAACTTTGATTATAAATGTCACCTAGAAATAAAAGTCTGTGTAGCCAGCATAACAAACAGGAACTTACTATTTTTCACTAAGTTCTTGGGTTTATTTTATCTGGCCACCTACTACCATATATATAAGTTTCAATAAAACCAAATAACATACTTGACAGATTGTTTGTACATTTCCAGATCTTTCTTCAAGTTCAGATTCTCAATCTCGAGTTCCTGGTTGCGAATGTACACGTTTGGAACCAGCCCAGCATCCCCAACTGTGAGCACACCTCTCTCAATGAGTTCATACCTGGCAGAAAAGAAACAGGTTTGTTTTATTTATTTTATTCCATGTTTCCATTTCCTCACTTCTCGTGCTACCATTTACCTAAACTAGAACCACAGCAATATTCCCCATCCTAAAGCATTTCCCTTCTATGATCATTAAGAATTCACAGCAGTGAATTCACTACCCCACCACACTGTTCTATTCTACAGCTCTTCATTCTAAAATGTGTATTGTTCATAACAGTCAAGACACATAACACAGTACTTCACATTAAATTATTACTTTCTTCTTTTCTTCTAAATGGTTTAAATAAAAGGCAGAAACAAATATTCTTGTTCAAATAGCATTTGTATATACTCACAGTCCCTTTTATCTCACATGCTCAAATACAACAAGATTTATTTTTTTTTGAGGACTCAAGCTGCAGATAATAAGGATGAATGAGCCATTTTCAACATGGAATACAGAACTCACCTAGGGAAATTCTTTCATTCTTTCCTGTTTATTATCCCTCTCCTTATTTAATTATATTTACCAACATTTACCTATTTTACCAGCCTCCAAGAACACTTGATTCCATAATGTGGAAGGCTGAAGGTTACTTTAGTTAAATACTTGCACAAACTAACTTGGATTTTAAGAAATAAAAGTATCTGAAGCAGTCTGGAATGCTGGGTAGCATCCCAGGAATTTCTACATCTCCAGCAATAACATCTACTCATTCAATATCCTATTTTAGGATTATTCTAAATATCACCTCTCACCTACCTTTTGGTGCTATGTCAGTAAAACCTAGGAATACAGTACAGAGGAGTGAGACCTCAGCTCACCAGAGGTTACATAGAGTTGTAACTAATTTAAATCAGATATACCTCACAAGAACCTTGCCTGCTGGGAAAATGTTCTGGGTGGAGCTCACTAGATGGAGTAATGTGAATATTATTTGCCTTTTCAGGTGAAAAATATATTGAATCTGTGCATGTTTTTGATTCCAAATACTAAGGAAGTTTGAAAAGAACAGAAGTAAATAGAAATAAAAATAATACTAAACACTATCTCCCACACCTGGATATAAGCAGCAGATCTGAAATCTGAAGACAGTAATCACCAATATCATTCATCAATAATCATGCTGCTGAAACAAAAAGCATTTCTAAAAAAAGAAACCTTAACATCCTTCAGAAAACTTCAGGGGAATGTTAGAATCTCTGTCCAAATGACTTCCTACAGTCAGCTACATATTTGCATTCTGAGGATACTTCTTGGAATGCTCATCCCTCTGAATTAAGCTGTCACATTCACCACCAGCAGATGAAAGGTTTTTGAAAAATTCATCTGAACATGTCCACAGTGAAATTCATTCTATCATCACTTCATTTTCTTAAGTAAATTACTGTAGGAACAGGCTTTAACACTAAGAAAGAAGCTTGGGGTTTTTTTCTTTCCTCCATACAGTGACTGATGCACAGGCACAATTCTTATCAGAAATATTGCAAATAAGGGCAGCCTCATGGCAGAAATTCAAAATTCTAGGTACTCCTTCACTTGCTGGAACTATTTTCCCACTGAATGCCCTAAGTACACTTCATGAAAACCAGCAAGTATCTGCACAAAGACTGATCCAACATGGATAATTGATGAACCTCATCTCCAGCAGAGTTAAATTCTGAAAGACAGTTTTCATGAAATACAATTAATATCAATAAATTCACTACACCCTTGTCTAAGAACAGTACAGAAAGTGAATTTTTTTGTGCATGTAGCAGAAATGGAAAACCACACATCAAACAGCACTGAGAAATCTCATTATCTTTCATCAGCCTGGTCCTGTAAATCTCAAGGACCTCCTCCATACCAAGCCGACTGCCAAACAGCTGCTCCTCTCACTTCTTTCATGGCACATGGAAATTAAATTAGTTCCATGCACACACAGGTATTTTACTAAGCTTTTCAGAACTTCTGAGTTATAATTCTTAAATCACTATTAAATATTAACCAAGAATCTGGAAATCTAAGGAACAGATGGTTAACTATGATTTTTGTCATCTAAGCTCAGTGCAGACTGACTGAAAATAATACATACTTTATATTATAACTCCTAGAGACTGGATTTCAAAGGAATCAAGTTGCACAGAGGCTCTGCAATAAACTGATAGTTCATGATGACCTGGGCTCTTGGGATTAAGAGGGAGAGACTGGAAGATGCAGGAATTCACAGCTGATCAGCCTCTGCACTTCATACTTAAAGCTGTCCATCCAGGATGTTCATTAAACAACAAAAGTGCTATCAAGTCTTGTATAACAAATAAATGGAAAATTTAATAGAAAATTAGATATTAAAAAAATAGTTTAACTGTAAAGTTCCTTAAAGGAAAATGGGAATAAAAAGTTTATGTGGAAAACAGCCTACATAATTAAAGGAAAAATGCACTACAACTGTTATATAATTATTCATTACTTCATTGAAAAATAAGGGTTTTGGCATAAAATAAACCATAATCAAATCACAGCATTTTATACTGCTGGATAGAGTGTTTTCCCAAACTCCAAAATAAACAGACAATTTGGTCCAATTTAAGTAACCTTTAGATCTCAGACAGACAATAATTTCAAAGCCAGCCTTTTGATAAATTTTCTCTACGTTAATTAATTTCTCATTTTAAATTCCATTAGTACTTGATCACCACAGCATGAGAGCAAGAGTGTCATCCCAATACATAATGAGGAACCCAAGTACACTAATCTGCTCTCACTTTCATTAATATTGTAAATTATCCATTTCAAACCAACATGAAACATTTTGAAAGAAGGTACTAATGCAAAAAGTCTCTATACAGTAAGATTAGATACTGACAAACTGAGCTCATTTGTTAAGCTACTGAAATTATAAGTAGTACTTATAGAGAAAAAAATATATGTACAGCTAAGAATTTACAAGACAGGGCCTGTTAAATGCTGCACTTTCTGTTAAAAAGCAATTTGAATTTTGCCATTGATATAAATTCAGACTCAAAGTGCTTCAAAGAAAGCTGTAGCTTCATAAAAAGGTCACTATTATATCTGTCTAGTATTAATTATCTTTTAGCATAAAAACTATTAGACTTCAAACTTAATGCTATTGCTATCAGTTCTTTTCTTGAGAAAGAACAAAGAAGTGTAGTGCTCCTTCTGCAGGGGATCATTTAAGTCCATGGTTATGTCATCAAAAAGCAGATCATTATTAATTCCAAAGGCAAAGCTTGATTGATGAGTAAGACCAGAGCCTTGCAAATGACAAAGATTCCACACCTGAGGATATTTCTAAGAAAATTTAAAAGCTTCAATGTTTTTGTATGAAAAAATAAGAAGTTTCTAACTTTTTCTGATTTTCAAATTACACAATTTCAAGAGACTTTTTCTAAAAAAACCTCTCTAAACTTCTCATGTTTGAAACTGAGAAAAAGGTTAATCAAAGAGAGGTGTTTCCACTTTTCAGAATTCCTCCAGCATAATCTGCTGATTCAAAGCAAGGCTGTAACTTCGTGTATTTCAACAGAACTTTACGACAAATGTCATCTTTCACTCCAAATTCAGCTCTCCTCCAAAGCTTTGCAGCATTCCTAACCTGTAATTTTTAATCAACAGTAAAAAAAAGTATACATCCTGCAGGATGTATGAAGAGAGTGGTGTATTTAAACAAAATTGCACCTTTAAACTTCTGCATGAAGTATAGAAAAAATTCCTCCAAAAGGAATCTACAAAAGCTTGGAAAAGGAAAATAGCAACAGCTCAAGAGTTTATTATTCTTCTGATTACTGTATGAATTAAATCTTAAAAAAGAAAAAACATTCATATTTTTTAACTGCTTCACAAAAATTTACTAATTAATAAATATTCTGATTATTCTATTTAAACAACTGTTCCTCATTCTCACCAGGAATACATTTGTTTGTTGAAACAACTCATATTTAAGGACTTGTCCTCATGAGAGTTTTCTGAAAAAAATACCCTGGAATACCAAAAATATCCTGGAATACCAAAAATATTTGAATCCTGACCATCTAATTCCCAAAGCAATGTGGTCACTTAAATTATTTTACCATTCAGTCTGGAAGCAGTCCAGGGTTCTAGACATTCCCAGTCTGACCAGGAAATTGCAGAAGAAGTCATCCATTGCTTGAGGTATTTCTGATACCGATTTCTCAGAAGTCAGAACCGACTGAAAAGCCTGAAATTAAATTTTGATAACTGTTAAACTTACAAGAGAAATGTCATGATCATACTTTCTGTTTCTGAAATCATCTAAAGTCACAGATCTACTGGAGTACAGTTGACTGTTCCTCTTGTCTTTACAGATCAGAAGTGTAATCAGTGATCCTTCTAATGGCAAGGTTTGTGAAAGACTATAAAGAAATAACTCAAACCTCCCTTATTTAAGCAAGTATTCCAAACCTGACATTATCTGGTAGAGCCTTGAAAGTATTAAAACTGTCAGATGATCTTTTGTCACTGACCAGAGTAAAAATCAGTCCTTACCTAATGAAGAATGTCCAAGGTGCCAGCAGAATGGCTTGTATGCTTTTTGTAATGGTGCATGCAATGGAGGGACAGACAGAACCCCATCTCCATCCCCTGATCCCTCAGGAATAACTCTCACAGAGATCAAGAGTCCCTTTCCTCTCAACGTGCACCGAGGGAAGCTGCCAGGCAGCACAGCTACAAGTGTTAGCAGGAGGCAGATGGTGCACCAGGGCTTCATGTGCAGCTCCCAGACAGACAGCTCTGCAGAGAAGGTCAGCTCATGGGGCAAGCACACTGCCAAAAGCAGAATCAACACAGAACAGAGCAGTCCTACTACAGAGAAAAATAATAAAAAAAAACCCTTCACAGCTTTCTGAGGCAATGCAAATCTCTTCCCTTCACCCAACCCCCTCCAGCCCACTCAGCACACAGCTTCGTGTTCAGATCTTCCAGAGAGAATTCAACAAGGGAGTATGGAAAAAAAGGAAAATACGACCTAGTCTGAGACTACTCCCCCACAAAAAGCACTTAAAGACAATGAGATGAGAGATACTGCCACAACTTGGCAGCTAAAGAGGTGGCCTTATTTCATTCAGATATCAAATGGATAGCAGTGACTTGACATACCTAAATATGAGAGTCTTGGCCTTTGGGAACTCCAGGAGGGCACAGAGCCACAACAGACCCGCTCAACAAGCTACTGCACTGCATATGCATCTTGGTGAGAGATTATAAAAAATACCACAAAAACTGAAAAAAAAACCTCCACTGAGAGATTTATCGAACCATCCTAAAGGCCCTGGCTGCAAATCATTTCCTCCATCCATTTATAAAAGAATCTGTAAGGCCAGGGATTTCTGATAACTCCAATCATTTATGGCTTATTCATGCCCTTAGTGGCAGCTCTCTCACCGCGAGTGCATAAATTACCTGGAGATAAAGGCATTTCTCTCAATAAAATAAAAACACTGCAAAAATCTCTTGCCCATTTTGTATAACACAGAAAGTGCTGCCTTTAATCTGAGCAACCTACCTAATATAACCAGAAAGGATTGTACATGTCTGATGGAGGCCACGTGACACAGCCTTATGACATACAATATACCAAATTGAATGTAATATTTAGCATATTTTCATTACTAGAGCTCCAGTACATGAGGCAGGTCTATTTTCTAATTGTGGTAATACAAGAACCAAAGACTACAAGGACAGACATGCAGCTGCATCCCTTGGCTTGCCTCTTTCTTTGCTCCAAGTGAGGCAAATGTCTAATACTGTTGCTTGTAGTTTTCCAAACACATCCATAAAGCCAGGCTTTGGAAGAAGCGACACAGCTTGATTCTCTTAATAAATGGAAATTTGATAGGAATTCATTTCATCCATGCAGAAGAGAATTTATTAGTGAGATACCAGCACTGAGCATCACTTCAGGAAGCAAAGCTCTAGCAGGGAACAATACAGGGAGAGATGAATTCAGTCTAACAGGCACAGAATCACAACGGGGCCTCAGGAAACCATGAGTGAGTTCCCAGCTCTTTCCCAGACTTTGGGAGTGACATTAGGCCAACCCCTCACTTCAGTGTCATTGTAAGCATGGCTGAATATCAAAAGAATAACATAACAAGAATTTTGTGTTATGTACTTGCTTGTTTGGGAATGAGGAAAATACAATCAATTAACATGATGCAAACAGACATCCTAGAGCAGTTGCATGGACAAAATCACCTTATTAAAAGAGTCTGATTATGGAGTCAAAATAAATGAAATATTTGCTTCATTAAGTATTTCTTTGTGCTAATTAAAACATTGTAAAAATTGTGGCTGAAAAAATTGCAAATATGGCCAGTAAAATAAATTAATTTCTAAGAGCTCCACAGCACTTCTAAGAATTTCTATCCACTGAAGAAATATGAGCACCAAATAAATTAATAATTTCTCTGGAAAACAAGGTAAGATGTTCTCAAAACACTAAATTTCAGAAGAATATAAAAAGGGAATTCAAGAATTTTAACATGTTTAAGCAAACTGAAAATCAAGCATACATAAATTACAACATTAATGAATGTCAATGTTACTTCTCATTATCACTGTAGATACTAAGAGGACAAAACCTTGGAAGGAAAGTCTAACAGGTGTAACTGCTGAAGAAAGTCTTTCAGCCAGCTTTCATTTTGTGTGGCTTTTCAGAAGTTTTGCATCCTTTTCCTACAGTCCCTCTCAGCTGGGTGTTTTCTTTTATATGCAGAATATTTTTTGCTTCTGTTGAAAAATAATTTATATTACTTTAAAATTACTAAAAAAAAAAAAGTAGAGATGTGGTTAAGGACAAATTATGTTACTCAGCTTAGAAACTGTGGATAGTTTTAGTATCTGCAATTGGAAAATATCCACTTTTTAATATTTTTGGATGGTCACTGATCTGTGCACCTAGCATCGCACTTTAAAATGGGATTAAGCACACAAGTAAACAGCAAGTTGAGCAGCCAATACACACAATCACTTAAAACTATCATCCAGGTTATGGTTATTACACAAGTTAATTTATTTTAGCCAAGATTACAATCTATTTAAAAAAATAAGCCAATTACTTATCATGTGAAGAAGACAGCCTTCTACTTTGCTTCCTAGCTTAGAATTTGGATGTTGATTCAATATTAATTCGTAGGAAACAGTGCTTCTAACTTGGGTCACCAGAAGCACTTGGCTTTTCCAGGGAATTAATATCAGAAAATCGAGTCAGTGAGCCTCACGAAATATACAGTAAATCATTATGAAAGCTGTCAGGGAACTAGCAAGTGTATTAGAACATTTCTCTATTCATGTCTTTCTGTCCAAAGGCTGAAAACATTACTTCAGTTTCAAAATCACAGAAAAAATTAAGCCTCCAAATAACAAATCAAGCAGGAAGAAGGCAGACAACTCTTAGCATAAACTGAAAATCAAAGGGATTAGAGTTTAAGCACAAATTATCTGTTGGTTTGAAGGAAAGGTAACAGTTTCTTCAGTTTGATTAACTGGGATAGACATTAGCACACTGTTTCCTACCACTCCAAGTTCAACAAATCAATGAAGAGGCAAAAGATTATTTAAGTACAGCACTGTCAAAAGATCGATAGGTTAAAAATATTCTCCCTTTTTTCACTTTCTTTTTTAACATCAACTCACACAGTAAAACAATCACAACCTCAGCTATCCCTAAGGAACAAGAAGAATTTCCACTACTTCCCTAGCATTAAGCATTTCCCATCTCAAACATTTGTGCAATCTTTCCCTTAATTTTCAGGCATGTTCAGTTTTAATGCACAAAAAACTCTGATGTTTTCAGTTTCCACTCAAGTGTTTGATCTAAAGTACAAAACTGATCTGTTGATAAACACAACTGCAGAAGAAAACACTTTCCCTCCATTTTAAGTATCATTCACTTAATTTCATCTTTTCACTATTAATAATTTACTTTTGCAAAACAAAGACTATGACTGTACCCTTCTGATGAGGCTACAAGACAGTGGTGATACTGGAAATAGAGCTGGGAAAAGCACTTTTCCATTAGGCAGTTAAAAACAAGCAAATTCAGGTAAATCCTACTTTGAAAAATGCAATACAACAATCCCATTGTGTAACTCTGAACCACTACACAACTGCTTTGAAATCAAACTGTATATGAAAGGAATGTCAAAACTAATGGTGTGAAATGATTGATAACTTCATTAATATTTTGATTCAACACAGTGTAACAGTCCATTCTTTATTTGCAATATATGAACAATCTCTTTCAGCAAAGTATTCAAGTATAACCTTCTGTGGGTGTTAAGCAGATGCAGTTTCTCTCTTGTGCCAGGAATCATATTTAATCTGCTCAGATAAAGAACAAACCCTAAAATACCAATGCATTACAATAACATTAATATATCTTAAATAATCTAGCTAAGGGTTTGCTACATGTATTTGAAATACCAGGTTGTTTACAGAACACAAAATGAACATAAATTAAAGATGAAACCCAGGAAACATAAGTTGTTTTATCCATTGTGGCATATGTCTACTCCTATAAGCTTGTGAGAAAATATTTCATAATTAGTATAAGCTATTGTGTGTGAAATTCAAGCCACTAATGCCAACTGAATTACAGACCCCTAGAATGTTTAGGAAGGTCTTACTAAAATTTGGGCATCTTCATCCTGCTTTTGAATAGTCTGCAAAGCTTTGGACAGATCCTCATCATCCTCATGAAGACTCGACTCATCATCTGCTGAAACCTAAATGAAATTATGTAAAGTTTGGTATCAACACATTTTATACCTCTTTCTTTCACAATACAACTGTTCCCACTCCCATTACAACTGCTGAAAATAATCCCCTCCTTGTTAAAATACCATATTGCCATATTTAAATAGAAATCCTATCACTGAAATATTTTTCATAAATAAGCTGAAATATCTAAATAGGCATTTTATCTAAATAGAAATTTTTATACCTTTAAAAAATCATTTAATATAATAATTTATAGTATAATAATTTAGTATAAAGGTAATACACATCAATTCAACTAACACTGAATCTTCTCCAGAAAAATAGATATGCCCTCTATCAACACTTGATAAAAGGAGATTTGTGTCACTTCTCCCAGGAGGTCTGTGTGACTGATGTAGTAAAAAGAATGAAACATGAACATTCTACCAAAATATATCAGAAGATAATCAATTTAGTAAGGTACCTCTTCATACTGATAATCATCATTAGAGTCATCTGTTATGGTAATATCTGCAGGCTTAGTTAAGTCTGAAACAGCTGGTGTATGGGAGGAGTTCCAACTCAGAAAAAAACATCATAAAATGCCCATCTAAAAATCTGCTATCATCACCTCCACCCTTGCTCTTTTCAACACAAGACTTTCAACTTTCAAGGTTTCCTTCAGCCTCAAGGTCTGTGCACAGAGACAGAATTTAGGTTTAAGTTTTTACAGAAGGTTTGAACACCACTAAAAACTGACTCATCAAATCCCACAAGCCAAGCACTATTCCAAAACAAAACAGCAGCTCAATTGTCCTCTCGGCCAATCATCACTTTTCAGAGAGGTCTTTTTGCACCAGGATTTCCACAGCCTTCTAGGCAGAACTAGTTTCATGCTCTCAGAAAATAGAATTTTTTAGCAAATTCAGATGTGCGTGTTCAAACAGGAACACCTGAGGTCAAACCCTGAACACCACAGGGCCACTTAAAAGAGCTGATGCAAATGCCTTAATAATCACAAGACAGTTACAACAATAAAAAGGAACTTTCAAAACTCAAAAATTCATTTGGAAATTATCTACAGTTTCTTGAAACACTTTGGAGTCAAACTTTTGATTAAACATAACTACAAATAGTCTAAATAAAAGCCAAATAAACATCTTTTCATCCACTAGCCTCACAGTGCATGAAAGAATAATGAAATGTTTTCAGCAGATGCAGTTGACAGCTTCCCTAGGAAATCAGTTAGCCTATAAGTGACCCATGTAAATAAACCAGGAATTAACTTCCAAAGAAAAGAAAAGCTGGCAATTCAGTACTTCACACACAGAGAGAAATTAAAAAACAACCTGATTTTCCAACTTTGCACCAAGTTGCCCAAATCTGAATTATCATCCTACAAACAGGCCTTTTGCCAGTTTTCACAGTACAGTATATACATAAAACCACAAAATATAGGTAAAAGTATCATCTGCATTCAAGACCACAGCATCACACCACCAGAAAAACTCAGATAAATTGTACCCATCTGGAAAGCTAACAGCTGAACACCATAAGCCCCTGATAAGTAATAAACTTTCAAAAACTGGGGATTTTTTTCCTCAATTTTCTATTGACCTGACTGTCCTTGGAATCCACTACAATCTAAACCAACCTGTCATTGCAAACAATTTTCCCAGATTAAAATATTACTTTAAAAATCCTGGAGTGTTTTCCTCTTTTTTTTTTTCCCCTTTCAAAAATCATAGCTAGGTGCACTATTAAACAGAGAAATTAATTTTAAAAACTACTGTATTTCTCTACTGTGTTAAATCTGCTGAGGCAGTGCTTTTTTAAGCACACCACGCTGAAAACAGCTGTGCAGATTCACTAAGGTAGAAATTGAGGCACTAGCTGCAAAATGACATTCTTCCACTTTTTAAAATTGGCTTTATACTGGCTTACAACTTAATTCTAGCAAGGCAGGAAAAAAATAAGGTTTGGTAGGGTCTATGACACTAAAGTATGATTGTTTAGCCTCTAAAAGCATTAGAGTTTCTTGATTTGCAGCTAACAGCTAGAAAAGACAACAGGTGCAGCTCATCTGGCCTAGTGACAAAAGCAGAATTTGGGTCATGTGACAAAAAAATTACACATTTAAAAGCCGTAAACTTCCAACACAATTTGCTACAACTAAAATGTGGAAAAAATTGGTTGGGGTTTTTTACTCTAAAAGTCACAGCAAAATTAGGTCTAGGTTATGCATCACAACCCTCATACTCGGTCACACTCAGTACAAACCAAAATCCATGAATATCCCAGCAGTTATTCTGCAGTGGGAAATTAAAGGAACCCCTTTTCCAGCAGCACATTGGGACTGAGAGTCTTAGTAACAAACCTTGTCCCTCCTCCACGGGTATTTTGCATTTCCAGCTCAATAGCTAACACAGGAGAGGCGTAAGGGCCTCTCATGCCGGGATTTTCACTCCTGCTCAGCACTGGAGCAACCTTCGGCCAGAAAAGCAAACACCACCTTACGGTGAGCAGGACCCCGCTGCCTCTGCAGGGCCAAAACCCCACGTATCCACAGAATTGCTTAAGTTGAAAAAGACTTCTAAGTATCAGAGTGTTCTCATAGCACCACGTTCACAGCTAAACCGTGTCCTCAAGAGCCATTCACCCACACAGGGCATTTGAACACTCCAGGGATGGGCGCGGCTTCCCTGGGCAGCTCGTCCCAATGCCCGGCCACCCATTAAAGGAACACATTTTTTCCTGGTATCTAAACGTCCCCTGGCACAGTTTGAGGCCATTTCCTCTTGTCCCATCCCTTGTTCCTGGGAGCAGAGCCCGACCTGGGGCTGCCCGCTCCGGTCAGGGAGTTGTGCAGAGCCACAAGGCCCCTCCTGAGCCTCCCTTTCTCCAGGCTGAGCCCCTTCCCCAGCTCCCGCTGCTCCAGCCCCTTCCCCAGCTCTGCCGCCCATCTCAGCACAGCCACCCACAAAAAGAGCCAAAAAGCCGGGGGCATTTTTTACTTCCCCCCCCCATACTCTCAACGCTGCCCTCGCCCCACCCAACCCCCCCATCCAGCAGGTGCCGAGGCCGCCCCGGCTGAGGCGGGAGGGGCGCTGAGGAGACGGAGGCCTGAGGCGGGGAACCGGCCCTCCCCGGCGGAGCAGAAGGACGAGGATGGAGGGGGAAAGACTGGGGAGGAAGAAGGATACTCTGCAGGCTGAACGCCGCCTCAGAGACCGCCGCCTCCTCCGCCATCGCCGCGGCGTTGCCGGGGGCGACCTCTCGCGAGGAGAGGCGCCCGTGCCGCGGCGGGTCGAGACCCGGGTTTAATTTGATTTAAATGAATTTCGTTTAATTCAATTCGGTGTAATGTAATTCGACAGTTCGTAACTGAAGGCGAAGCATTTGGGAGCGGCGCTGGTGAGAAGCGGGGTGTAAGGACGAGGAGTCTCCGGCGTCCCCTCAGGGCGATCCCCTCAGGGCGTCCCCTCGGCCCGGCCGCTAAACACAAACCGCCCTTCCCGAAGGGGTGGAAAAACAGCTGGAAATGAGGGGGGAAACCGCTTCGAATTCCGAAGGAGGGATTAATTTCTTTCGCAGAAGGAACATTTTTGTAGCTGGAAGCTACGTGGGACTGGTTGCTTAAGCCCCTTCAGAACCCAATCACTCTCCTGTGATTCCATATTCAAGTTTAAAAGCAGTTTTCTCAGGAAAAAGTTTGGTAGAGCAACATATTTTTGTTGAGAATACACATCGTTGCTCCTAGGAGTTTGAAAGAAAACTGCAAGGTCCGACAGAAAAAAATTCTGTTGCTTTTTCTTATTTTAAGGAAAGCTTAGAGTATCAATCCCAAATTCCCAGTGAATTAAGGGGCTTTACATGCAACAGGAACTCAGAATCAGGGCTTGAATTAATGTAAAGTAATGGAAATAAGTGCCCAAAGTATCTGAGGGGAGAGAGGGGGAAGTAATAAAGAAATTGCTAAAGGTTGGGTTGAAAGGAGAGGCGCCAGTTTTGCTTGCAGGTTTAACAAGAAAAAACAAAAAAAAAATCTAAGCATTGAAATACAGCCTGAAGATCAGAGAAGACCTAAGTGGAGGAAGTTGACTTATATAATTCAGTTAAGGCTTTAGCCTGAAAACCACAATCCTGCAAGAGGCCCTCCTACCTGTGAAACTATTTTTTTGGCACTGTGCAAAGATTGTCACACAGGATTGCCATTCCTCTCCCAAGGCAGACACGTTCTTGAGAAATGACAAGTACTTTGGCACTGTCAAAGTCTGCAAATTGTTATAAAACAACAGTGTTTTGGCACAAGATTGTCACAACCCTGCAAAGATGACAAAACTATTGAATTCCCTCAAATTCTCTCAAACACTATTGTTGAGTTTAATACATGTCAGAGCTTGAACTCAGCTGCTGTTTCAAGACATAGAGGGCAAATGCTGACATATCTTTCTTGATCTTTGATGGTTGGGGTTTTCTCCCTCTTCAGACTAAACTGATGTGACCAGAACAATGTTCTTTCATCATATCAAACCCACCAGAGGCATTCTGAACTCCAGCAGAGCATCTCAAAAACAGAATATACAGAAGTGGCACAAGGTTCACCAGTCAGTACTCCTAAACTGCAGATTGAAAAGGTGATAATGCTACAAAAGTTGGGATGGCTGCAACTGAAGGCAACATTCTCTTAGGGAAGTTTCCAACTCCACCACAAGTAAGTGTAACTTTATGGCATACAGGCAAGCATAGCTGATTAAGTTTATACCACTCAATTCTCTGAGCAATGTTTGCTGTTAGCCTTTACAGAAAGAGTTGAACAAACAAAATAAGCAATACCTTTCTTTGAGTCCTCTCTCTCTTCAGGCCTAACTTCTCCCTACAAATTATTATTCATGGGACTTCTCTGTCTCACTAAAACATGGAAATGTAAGGTATCCACAGCTGAAGAGTGATGAAAGATTAAAAAGGGCTCAGAAAGGTGCTTTGGGGAAGATTATGATTAGAAAACAATTAATAGTGATGGACAAAAGGATCTCAGTCTTCTTGGTTTATTTAAGGAATCGCTAAAGATCAACATCAACGGGTAATGGATTTGGTAAGAAAGGCTATGCAAGGATAGAACTGTATCAAAGAGTAGATCTAGGTTAGATATTAGGAAGAAATTGTTCCCTGTGAGGGTGGTGGGGCCCTGGCAGAGGTTGCTCAGAGAAGTTGTGGTTGCCCCATCCCTGGAAGTCCCAAGGCCAGGCTGGACAGGGCTTGGAACAATCTGGAATAGTGAAATCTGCCCAGGGAAGGGGTGGGGTTGGGTGAGCTTTAAGGCCTCTTCCAATCTAAACCATTTTGTGATTCTATAATACCCAATAATACAGAGAAATAGCTAAAAATAAGGCATAACTAAAAGCAAAGAGCAAATTTTTTAGCAAATCCAACTGATTTTCAACTATCCAGAAGAATTTTAAGAGCCACAGGGTTCTTTTTTAGAAGTTATATTCTCCATTCAGACACCAGCTAGTTCAGGACATGCTATGGCTCCCATTTTCAGTAGTCAGATATAGTCAGTGCATTTTCTATGAAAAATGTTGAAGCAAAAAATAACCAATTCTATCCTACGTGGATGCTTGCCAGTATTGTAAAGCACCCATAGAGTTTATTTTATTACTTTTAAATAAAAGTCGGTTGGTCAAAGATTGTTATTTCCCAAAGATTTAAAGCTTTGTTTGGAAACAATGTTTGGTTGGCAACTTCTAAACTCTTTATGTCATCCCACTGTGACTGTATAAATGGCCTCATTGTACTGACATTTTCCTTCAAAAGGCATAACAAGCCAACTAGTTTCTCTCTACCTCGTTCAGAGCCACCTGCCATAAATACTTTGTATTTGATTATTGCTAAGCTGAATTCCAAGCACCCAATTCACCCTGGTTTATAGCCTCATAACAGTCTGGGTTATAAATGATTATCATCTCCCAAATGGCAGCAACCAGTGCTGTTACTGTATCCCATAACTTCTTGTGAGAAAGTCATGGAAGCAGCATCTGCTGTAGCTTGGGCATTTCATTAGACAGGCTGTTTGCTTTTCTCACAGAGCAAAGACTGAGGTGTGTACCTCTGCCAAATCTATCAGATAGATCAGCCAGACAAGGCAGTGGATTTAAAAGAGATCATTTGTGAAAACTGGACAAACTGGAATGCTCCAGAAGCATTGCCTGTGCTCCCCGTCCTTAAGGGCCAGGTAATCTTCCTTTCATAGCACCACCTGAAAGACTGAGAGTCTCTCCTTGCCTTCAGAGCATAATATCCCCTCCTGCTGAATTCAACAATTAAACTGACTACAGTTTTGACAGGTTGAGTTAAAAAACCAGAACAATCACGTGAGCTGCGTTCAGTGACTTTCCCTCCCCTGCAGGAACACATCCAAAAGGTTCAGTATACGCACTTCATCACAGCAGACAAGCAGCCAACAAAGAATTATCTGCCCCACTGACTTTCACACACCCATTTCTAATTGTTCTTCAGCACAGCTTTGGGGGAGGAAGGACAAGGTAATGTCAGCAACTGAGCCTTCTGAATGAGCACAAAGCGTGCCCAGGAGCTCTCTGACAGCAGCAGCACCATGACAGTCAAGGCCATTGTCCACACGGTCATGGTGGAGCACGGGACCACAGCTGGAAAGCAGAATGAGCTGGCAAACATCTTGTTCCAACTTCTGCCGTGCCATCTGGCTTCCAGGGAGGTGACTGACGTTAAATGTATTTTCTCTGTGTTGCCATCTGGCAGCTGCTTGTACAACAACAGAGTAACATGCAGAATTTGGCTAAGAGTTATCCCAAGAATCACATCAAGGATACTTGTAACAGAGACTCTGAAGTGGAAAAAAAGCTTACAAGGAAAGTTTTGTCGGCTGCAAGGCATTACAGGCACAGAGTATCACAGGTGGGTAAGGGGGAGGGGGAAGTTTTATATCCCTATGTTTTGCACACGTTTATTTTACAGAGTTCCCGTAAAAGTTTCTGCAGGAAAGGGACATATACGCAGGTTTCCAAAGGACACAAATAGTGTATCCAATATTTGCACAAGTGATTGTGCCTCCACAGCATGATAAATGTCCTGTTTCTGAGAACCATCAGCACATTGCCGTGCTGTGGAAGCACAATCACTTTCCCAACTTTAGAAAAGCAGGACTTTTCTTTCCTGCAGTAATGTTGTATGCCCAAGGTACCTCTGATAAAGGAAGGAGATTTAAGGAATTGATTAGTACAGACAGTCTCAAAAAGAGAGACTCTGCTACTTTAACAAAAGCTTCATCTAAAAATGTCAGGATGGGCAAATGCAGTGTAACTACAGTGTAATAATACCTGTAATGCCAGGTCATCTTTATAAAGGTCACATTTGCAAAGCCATAGTAACCTTGCTGAGCTTTCAATGCAATGAAATTTGGTGCTTCAAAAAAAAAAACAGAGTAGGATTTTTAATAAATATGATCCCATGACAGCTTAACTCAATCAACTTTCTACCTCTACCTCCTGCTGGGCACTCCTACTTTTTTCATTGCTCCTGTGTCGGTGCTCATACGATTCTCAAATAATTTAAACCTAAAAAAGTTAATCCAGATGAAATTTAAAGAAAAAAAAAAAGGGGGGGGGTTACGAAGGGTGTTAGGTGTTTTTCTGTTTGGTTACCTTTTTTTAATGAGGAAAAGTAAAATGCTAGAGGTTTGGCATTCAGAGTTAAGCTGAAGTGACTAAATGTATTTTGTCTCTACTCTGTAAGAAGAGCATTAAATATATAAGACTCTGCTTCATTTCCAGGTATTCCTATGGATTAGATGTAGGATACACTAAATCTCTTAAAAAAGGGTTTGAGCGGAGATCATATGAAAACAAAAATGTCTGTTTTCCAACACATCAGCAGTTCTGCTGATGGTCGTTCTCCTAAGCATTTCATTGAAGGACAGTGAGCATTAAGTGAAATACCAGTTTCACCACTTAATCACCAAATGCAAAATATTGCTTTCTTTAGTAAATTTCAAAAATTCAGCCTGATTTCTGGCTTCAGTATCACACAGCTCTTTCACAGGAAAGAAAGAGACAATCTGCTCAAAACCCACCAATATAAGTGAAAACAGAAGTATGAAGAGTTTTTACTGCACGTAAAGAAAAATCTGGGAGTCAACCATCAAGCATTTTGTCAATAATACAGCAAAGACATCAGTAGAACACGAGCCCAGGGCACGGCTCTGAGGAGTGCAGGTTTCCCCTGCAGACCTGGGATGGTAATGTGTATAGTCCAGTCTGTACACTGTAATCTATAATAGAAAAGTTATTCCATCCACACTGATACCAAGAACTACAGCCTCCACATCTCTGGCTGGTGTTACCCTTGAAAAATATCAGGAGCATTGGACAGACCAATTACATTGGCTCTGCCTGTTCTAAATTTGGGAGCATTTCTGCATCAGAGATAGAATAAATAGTGCTAGAAGACAAGAGTTGCCACATAGCAACTTATTATTTTACAAGAGGGTAGAGTGAGCAGTGTCCTCTCTAAACTCCAGTTTCATGAACACAAGTACTTATACAGCTTATAGGGACTAATGATCATTGGTTCCTGATAATTAGAGGCTTTTCACCTAGTATGTTCTTCTCCCCTTTGAAATTAAGTTTAGTTAATATGCTCTTCAAGGCAACTGTGACTACAAAGCAGCTAATACACTCCCCACTACAAGCTAAGAAAAAAATTAACTCCACGTGGCTGTTGTAAAAGGAAAACCCACCACCCTTAGCACAAAAGACCAGAGAAAACCAAGTGCTGTATTATTTCCTAGTCTATGCTTAGCAAGAGAGGCAAGAATTGAGACACCAGCATGTCAGAAAACACGAGCTAAAGGACTAGCAACACATAAGCTTGAAGATACTGTTCCTTTTTCTTATTTTACCCTACTTCCAAGGGTTTCACTGCTTGTTACCCAGGTGATGCATCTTCCCATTGGAAGTCTTAAGTCTCATGCTGATAATTAGCCTATTTCAGAGGCATTTTAGGTTTTTTCTTGCTCATTCTTTTTCTTTGTTTTTAGAGGTCTTGTGTTACGTGCTCACATTAAAACCAGACATGACAAAGTTTTCTCTGTCAAAATCAGATTAAAAATTTACATAAAGGAATATATCTATCAAAAACAAATTATTCAAAACTTGGGTGCCTCAACAAACTTTTCTCTTTGCCCCCAATCCTGGCTTTTATCCATATCTTAGTAAGATAGAGTGCAGTCTTCTTCACTTTTTTTCCTCCTTGTTGCCCCAAAAACACTTGCCTGCTCTTTGATACTTCCCTTGCTTGGGCTCACTCTTCTTTTTTGCTCTTGCTTTACCTACTCTGACCAACCATTTTTGTTTTTAGCAATTTTGACAACCCTTGGCTATTCCTTTCACCTGTGTTTTAAAAGATAGGCCTAGAATAAGCTGTTTATTCTTGTTCTAAACCCCAGAAAATTATACCCAAAAAATGGTCCGAGAGGACACAGAATTTGATGCCAAATGAGCAAAGGGAAGCAGGGGATTTGTAGCCAAAAGCAACGTTTGTTAGCAGAGCTTTTAGCCAAGCTTTTCCTCACCTGCTTAAAGCTCATTGCCTTCATGGAGACCAAGCATGGAATTTTAAATTCCTCTAGCATTTTCTTTGGTTTTATTGCAGTGTCATTTTTTTCACATCCAGAATATGAAAATATAAGCAATTCCAAAGTGTCCACCTCTAATCTGTCTCAGCTGAGCAGAGGGTGGCAGTGTAAACTGATTTCTCTAGATTAATACACAACAAGGACTGCACTGTCTTTGTGTCCCTCTCTTTGCTTTGTTATAATTAACAGAAGTACAGAACTCTGGAAAAATAGCACTCTAAACAATTCTATAAAAATGCACCATTTTGGATAGATTTTTTTTGAAAAAATCAAAACTCTTCTGTATCCAATACTGATTGCCATTTGTGATGTGAATGAATAATTTCATGGCTTTCGTTTTCACATGCCTCTGATGGAAGCAATAGTACAATATTGGCACCCTATACCTAAAGGTCAAAGCTTTGCGTTGTGGGGTTTTTAATATTTTGTTTAAATGTTGAAATGCCACATAATT
The DNA here is from genome assembly GCA_013397245.1 of Thryothorus ludovicianus. Lineage (NCBI taxonomy): Eukaryota > Metazoa > Chordata > Aves > Passeriformes > Certhiidae > Thryothorus > Thryothorus ludovicianus. Next base: position 189,259 of record VZTB01000309.1, on the reverse strand, counting down.
GAAATCTGGAAATGCTATGTTTAAGTTCTTTGCTTTTACCTTCATACTACTTATAGCACAGCCATAACTTTTGCTATCAAGCCGTTTGCTCATTTTTTGTATAGAACAGGGTGAGCAAATAAAGGTAATTCAGCTTCTCAAACTAGACCTAAATCCTGAGCACCCTGCATTGCATTTGAAGATGCCCAGAGTGGTTTGAAATGGACTAGCCCACGCACTGGAAACTTACCTTTATATAAATTCTTCTCATGATGATACTTCTGATATGTTCCCAGTAACTTAGAGCCAAATCCTTAACATGAGGCGAGAATAAAAAGGGGCCTCCAGGGACTCAGGAACCTGAATCCAAGAGGCTTTCACTGACTCTGAATCCTTAAAATTGACTCTGCCAACTTGCCCCTTCCTGAAAATGGCAGTTGCAGTGCCCATGTCCAAGAGAAACTTGCTGCATCTGGTCTTGAGTCCTCCTCCCAAAACCAGGACTGAGGGACCCAAGCCCCAAGCAATGTCCTTTCAGATAAACTCTTCCTAGTGCTGTTTTGACCAGAGGAGGCAGCTCCTTGCTCTGTGTTGATTTCTATCCTCCCCTCCTGAGGCTCTGAGCTGTCCAAAACAGGCATTTACCAGGCAGTCTGATGGCTGCTGATTCCTCTCCACTGGTCAGGCACAGAGAGAAATATAGCCTTACTTTTAATAGCAGCTTACTCCACTGGAAGTTAAGATGATATAGTCATTTAAGTAATACAAAAATTACCCATTTAAATAAACCTGACTTTAAAATAAATATCTCCCTATAAAGGCATTTCTGAGCCTACAAAATATACAGCTGAGTTCAGAAGAGAAAATTTAGAATTTCCTCACATAAAGTCACCTTTAAATTTCTGAACACTATTCAGACTTTACTGGGACATAATGTGACTATCCTCACAGGCAAGCATGACCATCCTTTCCTTCACACAAGAGCCTCAGCTCACCTTGCTGGGCTTTGTGGGGTTGATGACTCCAGAAATGGTTCTGTTCAGAAGTGAATGTTCAGTGCCAGCTAGGTAAGGCATGCTTCCCTGTGTACTGCCCTTCCTCAATTCAAACCAACATAGCTCCTTATAGTCCATTCTTTTGGCAGTGAGAAATCTAAAACAAAGCATGGAAAGAAAAACTAAGTATGTGGAGTAACCCATCCATATCTCTTTTGACATTTCCATCACAGATGTGCAATTTTCACATTTTTCATCAAGTTTTTTTAAGGCCCAACTAACATTAAATTTTTACAAGCTATGGGCTACAAATCAATTATGTCTGAATGTAAAACATGTGACTGCAGTTGCAATTCCCACTCTTGCAGAAGGCAAGATCTCTTGCTTGAAAAAAACAAACCAAAAAAACTCAAAAAGCAAAACCAAGCCAACCTTGTGGACAAAAGCATCTTTACACATGAAGCTTCCAAATGAGCTAGAGTTTTTGGAGGAGTACCTATATATCCACACCCCAGTTCTTTCTCCCTCTCTCCTGTTCAGGGAGGAGCATGCCTGTAGGGCACAATGCAAAGTACCTGTGTGTCTTCAGCTCTCCTGGGAGACCTCACACGATGTCAGACCCCTGGTGAGCCATCAGCTGGAGGGTTCTGAGCCTGGACAGTCTTTCTTTCGCACTTCAGTTGGCAAGGCAGAGCATCTTGCCAGGTCTTCGCCCTCCTTAGCCCATGCCGGATGATTTCACAGCGAGGCAGCAATTACTCAGACTGGCATGTGGTCAGGTCATGTGTCAGATACATTTATCTCATTTACAAGCAGAAGATTCTCCAATGAATAATTCAGAAAGAAATAATCACCTTCATGGTCCATTTTCCCAACCCCAGGCTCTGTCTCTAACAAGCACCCTCTGAACCTAGCAAGACATGTCGACTGCAGAAGGAGCAATTTAAAAATTATTGTGTGCACACGCAGACATCACCCCATGATTTTACTTACTGCTAAAGGCAATCTGTTGGCCCAACCCTCAGTGAAATCACGTGAGGTTTTCCTATCAACTTAAAATGGAGCTGGACTGAATCTAATAATCTGAACCCATAAAGTTCATCGTCCACAAGCTCTCATCATCACACGTAAAATGATCTGCCTTTTGGAAGCTACTTGTTATTTTCTACTCACCAGCCTCAGGGCACACAGGTTTCCACAAAGCATATAAAAATAGCAATAGCTACACTATGATATTGCCCAGCAAATCTAAGGCTAAAGGAGATAAAGTTATGTCAGCAATGCTTCCTTGAGCCTTCCTTTTTTAAATGAGATTTGCCATAGTTCATAAATCCATGGCTAAGTCTGTTTTCTCCTCATTGGTGCATGAATCTCAATTATAAAACTATTCAGATGGTGCAGAGAGTCTGTTTCTTCATCTGTATACCATCCCATGGGTTACCTTACTTCGTGCAAACAAAACAGCAGAGATTTTGGTAATTAGATTTCATGGGATAATTTATGCTAAATAGCAACTCTGATGTAAGTGTTAAAACATAACCCATTCCCCCAGCCTGTTTTTTCATGCTGAGAATGGCTGGTGAGATCAGCGTAATTGTGACATCCAGCCCAAATCCCAATACCTGAAGGAAGATGTGTAGGAGCAAACACCAGTCCATTTTTTTTCCCCCTAATTATATCTGCTAGTCCAGTTCAAAAATATTATGATTCCGCCCAAACTGTGCTTGAAGAACAGCAATTTTAAACACAGGACGAATGCAGGAACAACCTATAAATGTCACATATTAAATTGTGTCACAGAAAAAAATAGACCTATAGATTTTGCCTTTACGGCAAGAGGCTTGGTTTTCTGTTTGACTCTAAGCTGTCTAACTGGACATTTTCAGACTTGACATCTCACTTGCTTCAATTCCAGAATCCACCACGAGACTCCCTGAAGGAAACTGGGCTCAGAGCAGGATGGACAAAATCTGCTGGAATCTCCACTGCAACCCTGTCTGTACTCTCATTCACCTGTGGGAGGAAGGTGAGTGCCCCTCCAGCCAACTGGTGTCATTCCCAGTAAGCCCAAGTGAGGAGTTCAGTCTGTATATGAAAAGTCTTGTGACAATTAAATACTTTGCCTGTTTTATCATTTCACAGAACATGATGCTTAATTAGCTTTTTATTATCACTCCCAATACTGTAAATTAATATTAACAAGTAGCAATGATTCTCAGTATTGATGAAATTGGTCCCCTTTTCTGGGTTTGATAACTGTACCCAGACACACAGACCAAAAACCTCCCTGTGAAAATCCAGAGTGCACTGGCACTGGGAGCTAGAAACCAGCTCTTTTCTTTGTAAAGTCAGCCAAAGCCTCAATGTCTGAGTGTTTATTCTTGCACATATATGTAAATGTAGATCTCAGTTCTGCAGTTTTAGTCCACCTTGGAGTTACCAAGCATGATGGCATTTCATTGCCAATATAATTTTATAGAGGCACTGGTTGTTAGGATACAGCTTTGTTCACCACAGTTAACCATACAGTCTCAATTCATCATGCACCCACCAGACCATAAATCTGCTAATTAAAGAGAGACACATCCCCAGCTACAGTATTTGAGCAGCACCTTCCTCCCAGGCATGGATTCAGTGATGTTTCTCTCACTGCACTGTGTCAGCTTGATGCTTTCACTGGTCACAGCTAATTAGGACTGAGTGAGCTGTGCTATTGTAGCTCTAAAATGCTGATGTTATAAGCAGCCCATACTCAACACAGGAGGCTGAGAGGAGCCTCCTGAAGGCACACCAGTCTCCATAGCAGCCTCCTTGCTTCCCTGACCATAGCCACTGCTTTATACTTCCCTCTTAGAGTTATCCAAGATCAAAGACAAAGCATAACTTGGACCAGGCTCAGAGTGTTTCAATTCCAAGACCCATACCCATCTGCTGCAAAGTGCAGTGGTTCAGATATGAAAACTTGGTAGGACAGGAGGTCTCTGTGTGAACCTTACAGAAGGGACCATTTGACTTGGTCACCATTAAGCCACGTGCCATTATCAATGCTGAAAGCCTGTGTGAGGATTGCTTTGCCCATAAAAGTTCCCTGCTTTTCTGTAATTATATCAGTGATAATAAGAGCCCTTAATGGGGATATTTATAATCTTTGTCTGATCCATCCTCTTTACTTCTTAGCCATTACCACATAAAGATCCTTACTTCTGTACAGGAAATTTATATTCCAACCATGTCAACTCCTTTAACAGTGCATTGTCTGATACTTTATTAGAGGGAAGATTCTAGATCTGTTAAAATCAAGGAAAAGATCCTGTGGGTGTCAGTAGTCTTTTTATTAGGACCCCATGAAAACCTTTGCCTTCTGACAAAGCAGAGTAAATTTCCACAGAGCAAGCGTTGTTGAGGCAAGATGTTAATACTGAAAAAATCAAACATTTACAATTCCTTCCCATCTTCTCAGGTATTGCCACATCAATTTGTCCCCTGTGACAATGATAAACCCTGGCACTAAAGGCTCATGCATGTTGTCCACAGCCAAAAGAGAGACAGTGATCCTCTTACAAAAATCAGGAAGTTTCAAAACTTCTCCAGGCATCCCAGAACATCCTCTTAGTGAGCAATTAAAATTATTCTTTTTTGAAAAGTTTTAAACTAAAAAAGCAGTTTTAAACTGTCAAATATTTTGGCCCTAAGTCTGAGGCCATCTTGCAGCGCATACCTTGCATTCATTGTGGTATTTCCCCAAGGATGTGTTGTGCTACCTAGTTTCTCTCCCAGCCAGCAACTTCACAGATTGACAAACTGTAAGAAGGACTTCTTCTATAGAATGAAGAATCAATAGCTGTCTACTTGGATAGCCTCAAAAAGTGCTTAACTTTTAATTGAATGCTGGAAAAGAAAATGCAAAGCACAAGAGCTCAAAACAGCACGAAGTCCGCATAATTATCTTTCTCCTTGCAGTTCCTCATGTGGGCTGGAGACTAATTAAACACATGTGCAGGCTATAAAATTATTTGCTGGATATAACTTTTGTCAGTTTGCAAGGGGACGTAAGCAGAAGGAAAGTACCAGCAAGGACCAGGAGCCACAGCCAGCTGTCTGATGCTGTCATGTTCACTGGTACCTTTGCTGTTACCTCAACCATCTAGAGCAAAGATAAATTAGATTCTGCATCTGCTTTGCAATGAGACAAAGTTCAAAACAACAGTGAACTCAGGCGTCTAGAGTGGTATAAACACACATACAGGAGTTCTGAGGCATTTTGATGCTGACTTCATGCACTACACAAATATATTTTTCATTATAGAGCTACCTTCCCTAACACAAGCCATTATATAACACAGAAATAAATTAAAATTAATATTTTTCTTCCTTCTGGTGCAGAAACACAAAACCAAGCAAAGATTTTTACCTAAAAATCCCTTTTTTACCATTCATCATGTTAACAAACATGATAAAATAGCCATTAAAAAACATCTGTTTTTAAACAGCCATTAAAAAACATCTGTTTTTAATGTGATACTTTTTAATGTAATACTTTTGTAAAGTATTTCTCCAGCATACAAGCCCTACCTCTCTCTTCTCCCTCCATTCCAGAAGAAAAAAGACTTCAGTCTGTTCACCAGGGCTTTAAATCATGTCTCTTTTCACATTCAAAGTTAAAGCACCTGCCCAGGCTGGCTCTCAGCTGGCAGGATTAAATTGGAGCCCAGCAACCATTGCCCTAATAGGAGGCAATATTATTACCTTTAATTCATTCACATCAGCATTGATCAGAAGCAGTTACTGAGTACCAGGAAGACACTGGGATGTCAGTACGTGGCACTCAAGGCCAGTGTAATTACCACAGAAAAGAAGGATGCTGTGATCAGTCCAAATAATTGTGTGTAATTCTAATGGAAAGTTCTGATCTGTAGATTTCACCCTGCATGCACTGTATGAAGGCTCTCACATACAAAAGCTTGTGGTTTCTGTGACTTTGCAGTCCCCAAATAATTGTCAGCTACTCCATAAACTGTAGCTGGCAAGTGCATTTTTAAGGTGATGATTAAAATCTTCAAATTATATTTCCCACCAGTGAAGCACTGCTCACAAATGGTGCTGCTCTAGGGTGTGCAAATTAAAATAAATCTTTCAGATATGGTAGAGTGTGGCTCTGGCAGAATAGTTCAATGCCACTCTAGGATCCCAAGAGCTCTGGTGGAGCAAGAGTGGAAGACTTTGGATGTGTGGTCAGTCTCCCTAAAAGCAATTAAAATTCTAGACACCCAAAAGCTGAAATCTCTCAAACATAGGGATGCCTTCCTGAAAGCATCTGCTGTGAGAGGGGCTGTGGTAGAAGTTGGGATGGGTGAAATCTTCCAAGATAAATTATCCTTTCTCATCTTTACCAGCATTTGCACTCCATCATCATTTTGAAATCTCCAATGTAAATAAAAGCACCAGTGAGTCCTGTCCTGGTTCTCCTCCATTTCGCCGCTCCTCTTCCTCTGCCGAACATTCCCGTTCTCCCTCCGTGCCTGGGGAGGCACAGGAAGGGTTGTGGGAACACAGCATAGGTGGATCACTGGTTCCTTTGCTCTCACTCAGATGCTCTCTGGACGAAGCTCCTTTCACCAGCATCATTGCCCCACACCCCAGCAGGAACTTTCTGTCTCCGAACTCCCTCTCTCCCCTTCCCATGGCGCTGAAAGCAGGAGGGGGCAGCGGTGACAAGAGGGCTGGCTACTCGCGTGTGTTCCCGCTCAGGTTCAGCCCAGCTGAGCACATGCGAGCTGCCTGGGGCCACCTCAGTCCATCAGCTATCGCAGAGCTGTCCGGGAGCAGTTCTAATCTCAGGTGTCCCCAAGCACAGCTGTCCCTGAGCGGCGCCCTGCTGGCCCAGCCCTCAGAGCTCAGCTCCCATGGGATACGCAGCTCCTGCGAGCGCACCCGAGGCCGCCGCCAGTCCCCATAGCGCGGCCAATGCTGCCACCCTAATGCAAAGCAAAGAATTATCTGCGGCAGGCAGGAGGAGGGAGCCTCTGTCCCTGTCCCTGCACGGAGTGCCCTCAGGGAACCAAGCGGGAGGGGATTTTGTCCGTCCGTTTGCAGAGATTTGAGAACAGGCACCAGCAGCCTCCTGCAATGCACGGGAGTTTCTCGGAAAGGCATCCCTGGCTGGGAAAAGGGATGCACAGTGTTAGAGGTACAGCCCTGGTTGATGGGGAGCCCACTCGCCCTTCTCAGCCCCTGAGTGGTCAAACAGAGAATGATTAATTTCTTATATGCTCTTTCTCACAGACACGTGGTGTGCAAAGTCGTTGAAGAGAAACCTTCAAAGCGTATCTGGCAGAGCATTAAACTGATGGGAAAAGACTACTGTCATTTTTATCCATTCCAAATCATTAGGTAACATGATTATAAAAAAAAAAAAAAAAGCCTAAAAATATCCAAATATCCAGAATAGCTGAAATAAATGCTGTTGCCTATTAGTTGAATATTTTGTCTCTCTGAGCATCTCGGTAAGCGGTGCCCGGAGCAGCGGGGAGGCACAAGGCAATGCTGACATCTACCGTCGGCAGCCCCGAACCGCCAGCACCTCCTGCCCGCCGCCGCTCCAGCGCCCGGGAATCCCGGCTCCAGCTGGGCCCAAGCACACGCATCAATAAACCAAGGAAATATAACCCCGGCCATGATGTTACAACCCCGGAGAAGGAGTGATCTGAAGCGCAAATATTTATAGAAGGGTGTATTGCACTGCTCTCAATTTTGTTAGTGGGCTAAGGTACCCCCAAAGTACATGTTCTCAGGGCAGGTAAACATTTGCTTTCTTTAGGACATCCACAGGACTTTGGTGCGCTAATTCACTCCCCCTTCTGAACTTATTTTCTCTGTTCCTTTCATCCAATTAGTACTAAAATCTTCCCCTTTTTTTTTTTTTTTTTTTCCCATCGTGGTGCAGATTTCTATCACACGTTTTATTCCCTGCAGCAAGAAAGCATAAACTGCCAAAAAAAAGCCCTGAAGATTACAAATGAACCTTATAAAGGTGTTCATACTTTTGCTACAGTGCTTGAACGCTGTATCTGTAGTAACAACAAGTGACATCCAGGAATCCCTTGTACTGCACCTTGCAGGAACCACCAATGGGGGGAGGAATAAACCTTGGAGCTGCAAACCAACTGCAATTCTGACAGGCACTAGGAATTATCAGGAGCAGAGAAATTGTGTATGGCTGTGCATCTGTCAGGGAGAATAAGCAGCATCCACCCCTTCCATGCACAGCAAAGCAGGCAAAGTGGCTTTCAGCTGTGTGTCAGAAGGTTGTAAAAGTTTATTGCAAGATTCCTACTTATATCTTAGTGGAGCAGTCTAATTAGAAGCAATTAATTTACTTATAAAATGGTATTACAACCATTCCTGGTGGCAATCTCCTCGACTCACTGTGCACAACAAGCAGCTATTGTTGCAAAGTAGGACAGACATTGGAAAGGATCCCACCATTTCTGACATATCTCATCAAAAGTCACTTGAAAATAAAAGAGGCTTTGGGCTTGTCTTTCCTCTCCCATCCTTATCTATATTCTGTGCTGGTATGCACGAGGCCCAGCTGGGGAGCCCTGGCACAAAACTCTGTAAGATTAACACTCCATGAGCATTTTAACTAAAATACAAGGTGTATTTTCATAGGGATGGTGGCTTTGCTGTGACTCTGGGGAGGACAGCAGTAGCTGGGCTGGTCAGAATTTTTCTGATGGAAGAGTTCATCAAGAGAAACTCCTCAGATAGGCTGGTACTGGTGGTGGGGCTCTCTGGCATGCTCCCCTTCTTGAGCTAACCTAATCCCCTTGTATTGCACAATTCGGGCTCAAATCTCTTCCCTGCTTCCTCTTGTGTTGGTTAATTTTGAGGAGCAGCATTTTCTCCCTGCTTGAACAACATTATGTTCCCTTGCATAAGAAAGGGGGGGAAACCTTGGGAAAAAAGCTCCCCTTTTCAAGATAGAAAAGTGGTATCTAGCTAGACTCTTCTCTTTCCTCGTGTTTATATTCTAACACCATCTGCCTCTTGCAATGTGTTTACTGCACACATGTACTATAAAGAGTTGTTTGTTTGTTGGATGAGTGGGGTCACGGTGCTGTCAATATCCCAGCTGTATCTTCCTGGTGGGTTCTGACTGTCTTCTCTTTGCAAGAGCTCACAGGTTCCCTCTGCACAGGAATAAAATGGCTTCTGTGTTGATGCTTGGTTTTTTTTATTAATAAACATTTGTAGAGCCTCAGTAGGGTGGAGAAGTTTGTTTTGTGGGTACTAAGCACAAATCCCTCCCATGTTGGTAGGAGGGAGGAGGAGGAAGGACTGCATGAGACAGCAAGGTGGGGGACAGGAGTCTGTGGGACCCTGGTGGCCACAGGCCACCCTCAGCAACGGGGACCTGAGCTGACATCTTGTCACCTTGGCAGAAGCACCTTGGGGGATAAAAGGAGTCTGTATGGTTCCTAGGAAGCTCCAGCCCTTTCCCTGCAGCACAGGAGGTCCCACCTGCAACCCCCTAGTTGGGGAAAGCTATGGCCTGTGTCTGTCCTGATTTGATGCCATGCTTTCTAACACAGTAACAAAATATAACATCTCTGTGTCTAAAGGGAAAGAACAAAACACTGTCCTTGTGCCCTGGCTCAGAGCATTCAGCCCTACCTGCCTGCCAGGGCTCTAAAAGCAGCAGAGCTTTTAGGGCTGGCTGCACTGGGGCAGGGACCCCTCGGGGTTTAGGGGTCCCCAAATCTGGCACCGTCCAGCTTTAGGAGAGTTGGAGAGAGCACCAATATAATCCCACTCTCTTTTTTTTACAGTGTATGAGGTAATGAACATCTTTAGTGCTTAAAGGTGCTGTGAGAAGCTGCAGGGCATGTGTGAATGCCAACATTTTATAGAAGGGGTGATTTTACTGCCAGCAGACTTTAAAAAAAATCCCTGCAGTTTATATTAATAAGACTGGATGTTATTGCATGTCAGGAGTTATTGTGATTTATAAAGTACTTCTTACGTGGTGTGTAATGAAAACCCTTGGCTTTCAGTCCCAGTCACTAACAGGAGATGATAGCAGCTTTATCTGCAATAGCCAACTTGACCTGGAACCTTCTATCACTTTTAATGATGCTTTAGTGCTGCCTTTTGCTTTCACCTGAGTTTAGGGTAGAGTCAACTTTCATAAAGTGAAAAAATAGCAGAATCCTTTTAGGGAAAAAAAAAAAAACAAACCAACAACAAACTGTTAAGGGGCTAAATTGCACTGCTTGGTATTAATGTCCTAAATAGCCCTGCTCTGTAAATGCAGTGCTGCAGAGTTGGTCCTATAACAACATGCTCTGTCTGCTCTTCCCAAGCCTCTCATTCAGCATTATTGCTCCTCTCTTGAGAATTTCACATCTTAGAGATGACAAAAACATAAACAGGGGAAAAGGGATGGAGATGAGTATAAGTATACGGGTGAATCCACAGATTGCTCCTGAGTGTGCTTCTTGAAAAGAAATTTAAAAAATGAAACTGTGTTAAAATGCCCACAAACCTATATTTAACACCAGAAATGTATTGCTGTGAGTGGAGAAGAGATTCTTTCAGAAGGGGATTCCTAAGGACCATGCTGTATTATCCTTTGTCCCAAAAGCATGTATACATTTTAAGAAGCAATGAGCACAGGGTTCTTTTGTTACTTCTCTGTTGAGTTGTCCTTTAAAGGATTAGGTAAGGTGTGAGTACAGGTTGATAACTGGGCATCACCATCCTGCCATAACACAACCCAGCACAGAACTTCTGACCTGTACATCATCTTTGCAACATGAGCTGTTTATTTATAGTCCTGTGGCATCCCCAGTGCTGGAGCAAGTGGGAATTCCTGGAAAGGAAAAGTTCTTGGCAAACTCTCTGGGTCAGGAAAGGTGTCAGAAATGGCTCCAGCCTGAACAAAGCCCAGCACACACTAACACTGCTCTGGCTCCATAGGGCAGCAGGGGGAGGTTTAATTAATAATTTAATTAATCCAAAGCAACTAATGTATCCTGCTGGGCTAAATGCAACAGAGTTGCTGGGAATCTAGCTGCAGGGCTGTGTTTTTCTGCTGTGCGTGCTGCATGTGGATGTAGAGCTGCAGGCACAGCAGAATCCCCACCCCTGCCTCTCCCAAGTCCTCTGGGGCAGCCTGCGAGCCGGCTGCTGGAAACAAGTGCAATAGCACTCTTTTTCCAGGGGTAAGGAAAAGAGCTTCCCACTTAGGGGCCTGAAAAAATTCTCATAAATACCCAGAAATGTGGTCATTTTTGGCAGTGGAGATGGGTGACGTCACTTGATCTGGTTTGGGCCTTTTGTCACCACGCAGGGCTGGCCCCATCCTGCTTCACAGGGCATGGAAAAAGCTCCTATCAGGCTCTTGCTGGATTTTCACACCTATGAAACCCCATAAGCTATTTTTCTGGCAGCTGAAACATGTGGGAAGGCTGGAAAAACCTGTCTGAATAGAATTGCTACTGGATAAATTGTAATTGTACTTGGCAACTCAGTCTTTTAGGTTGTGTGTTCTTTATAACTAAACACAAGACTAGGTCCAAGGCAGAAATATGATGTAAAAGGAAAATAAAAATAAAATACAGTTAACTTTGGGCAGTGACTGCCATCCTCCTTTGTGATGCAAAGGCACATCAGGAAAATGGCAGGGAATGGTCTTCTATAGAATCAGCATAGCAGCCACCAGAGCCAAGTACAAGGGGTGGTACAATTGCTTTAGAGAATGGCAAATATTTTACAGAGGGCCTCCCTCTGAAATGCAGGTGGAGAATGACCACAGATGCTTCCAGGAGACTTAACTGTCCTTGCCAGCAAGGCTCATTATCCATACATAAACATATGTGCTGCCTCTCAACAGCAAAGTGCAGGTTTTTTCAAGAGAGTATTTTAAATCTGAACTGCTTGAGTATCAAATTGCTTCAGTCTGGCTTCATTTTAATTACAGCAGCCATTGGATCATGCTGGTGGGTGAGGGAAGATGTGCTATTTCTGTAGGCAAAGGAAGATATGTTTGCAAAATTACTGCCTGTAAAACACTGCGCTGTCTTTCAGCATCACAACAAGAGTGAGAATGGAGGTCAGCAATGGGCCTTAGTGCCTGCTCCAGCAGGGTTTTCCTCTGGGCCTCAGTCAGGGTTACCTTCTTGTTGGTGGAAACTCTGGGAAGTAAGAGCTGGACCTGGGGTGTGTTGGCCTACAGCACCTGCAGCCCCTTTTGTCAGGGCAGGCAGGTGGAAACCACAGCCAGGTTAGACCAATAATGGTGTTTGATCCTCCTTCTGCATTTGTGTGAGGCACTGGGGAGAGAGCCCTAGGGAAGCGGGCAATTTCCTGCAGGTATTTAACAAGGTGTGGCAAGAAAATGAGGAGAGGGCAGTACCTCTGCAGGCAGAATTAGCAATGAAGGGGTTTTCTCCCCTCAGGCCTCGTTTATAACCTCACTGGTGATAAAGGGGAGGCCCAAGTGCTTCAAAGCGTGTGTCATGTTGGGAGTGGCCTCAGAAAGAGCTGCTTTTGAAGTGTGACTTGGGTTGGGCGTGGGACAAGAGGGGTGAGTGTCCTGACAAGTGGAACAATCTGGGGGGAAGGAGGGAGAGGATTTCTTTTTTCTTAAGCTGTTGTATCAACGCTAACCCAGAGACCTGTTCCCATCTCAGCTTGGCCAGACTTCTCAAATCATGGTTAACTGTAGTGGCAATCAAAGTGCTGGGTGTGCTAGCTGGTGAAGGAGAATTGAAAGGTGCCAGGATGCAGGTGCTGTCACATGGTGCTGAATGAGAAGGAGGATTATAACACGGTGGTGGTCACTCTCCTGGGGATGGACCATGGGTGGGAGTCAACCAAACCCATTTCAGCAAGCTTGGATGGGGCACAACACCCTCAGCTTTCAGATCTCAGCAATCCTGCTGTCCACAGAAAATGAAATAAAATCACTGTGGTTGCTTTACATGTACCCCAGCCCTTGGTGAAGGACCCTGGGGGCCCCACCACTGCAGCTCAGCAGCATGGAGGGACACTGCTGACACACAACCTCTGCTGTTTCCCCAAAGCCTGAGCACAGTCTGTGAGTTTTATTTATTTCTATTTCCTAGGTCTGAAAAAGATGCCCAGGACAGCACAGATGCCTGTCAGTGTGAGATGTATCCTTGCATGAGCTTCTCCCATGAGTAGGATTGCAAACTTTGCAAATGTTATTGTTGGGGTGTCTTTCTTCTTCAAGTAGCCAAGTCATTACATTAAAATATGAGTTTTTGGGGATGTTGAAAGCCTTTTAGAAGTCCCTCTCTCCTTCTCCTGTAAACTAAACAACAAAACCTTTGAGAAAGCAGGAATGGAAACTTAATGCCTGCAGCAATTCTCTCTAAGCTCATACCATTTGTGAATAAATGTTAATAATGTTTGAAATTCTTAAAACTCAGTTCCATTTACCATCCTTTGGCAAGGCAAAACAAGCCATTACCAGAAAAACAACCCACCCTGTAAGTATAATTCAGGAAAACAAGTAGCAGGTTTTGTCCCATCCACTATCAAGAGCAGCAAACCAAAGTGTACGATCCAGCCCAGGCATTAAAATCATAACCACCAAAGCCAAATTATAACTGACCAAGCAGTAATAGGTGAAAAACAAGGAGACCCGACAGCCCATCCTCATCCCCAGCTCTGTCCTTGCCAGTGTCAGGGTTTAGGGCTCTCATTCTTGCTGTTTCCAGCTAAAGGTGCTCAGCTTCCACTTTTTTCTACCTCCCCACTACCATGAGCTTTTACTCACAAACAGGTTTCCAACTCCAATTTGAAAAGCCAGGTGTTTTTCCCTGATGAAGTCCCAAACACAGACAATGATAATACATTGAACCCACTGGGGTCAAAACAATCACAAAAACACCCAACAAGTTTCTAGCTCCCCCCTCATTAGTAAGACCTGAAAAACAGCCCAAACCCACAAAAGGAGTCCTCTGTACAAGGCAAGGAATATCTGAGCCCTGCTGGCTAATTCCTGCTCTTACAGAGGAGTGGTGACTGCAGCCTCACAGCACAGCTGTAGCTGAAAGGAGTTTGGGGGGGAACAAGAAAGGATGGGGAACAAGAAGAACACCTGAGGTTGAGGGGTGCTGCCGATGTTTTTCCCTTGTTTGGATTCCAAAATTCCCAGTACACAGGTTTCTGCCCTGTACTCAAAATTTATGAGCCAAATCCTGCAGAAACAAAATCATTGGTTGTAATGAAAAATCACCCCAAACTGGGACTTTTTATTGATCTGTTTATTTTCCCTCAGGGTCTTTCAGCCTGCTGAGTGTTGCTGAACCAGGGTTTTGCATAACCATGAGAAGTGCACATTTTCCTCTAAAGAAACCCTCTGAAATCATTTCGGGTGCTGACAAAATGCCTGATGTTGGAGAGGCTTTGGGATTTGGCTGCAGCTGAAGGTGGTCACATTAAGAGCTTTCAATTACCATCAGCTGCAACCTGAGCTGTGGGGTTTGTTGAGAGCAGCTTGAGTCTGCTGCACCCCGCTTTGGCATGTCCTGAGTGAAGAAGGGAGAAGTTTGAGTTCATGGTTGTGGAGGTGTTTGATGGGTTCTCTTGTATTTATCCTTTGGGGAATTTGAAGATCTGCTCTCCTGTGCTGGTGTTGCAAGCCTGGCACTGAGTGTAACTGGGGGCAGCTGCACACAGCATGTGGGGTCTGTGTTTTACAATGTGACCTGAGTCCTGACTTCATCCTCTAGGGGTGAATAGTGTGTAAATAAGTACAATAATATTCCTTGTCTGTGATAGTTTGGCTTTTCCTCTTGCCTTGCTTGTTTCTAGAAAGATAACACCCACAAACTTGCCCCCTGTGCTCAGCTTTCTGCAGCAGAACACTTGCAGAGCCCAATCTCAGAGCAGTCCCAGTGCTGGCAGGAAAGCCTGACTTGTGTTAATAGGGTCAATAAAGATCCTCAACCTTCCCAGCTTTGTGCTGGGGTGATTGACCTGCTGAGGAGTTCACTTGCAGCCTCTGGAATGACTCGAGTCTCCCACTGTGTGTTCATCAAAGGGAGCAGCTCTCTGTGATGAAGCAGGGCCTATCAGGATGTCAACAAGTAAATTGGACTGCTGGCCAAACTGTCAGAGCTTGTGTCAGAACTCAGGTGGGTGATAACCAGGCACTGCTATTATTATGGAAAACAGAAGATCTGAGATTATATCCCCCTGGCCCTGTTCCCCCAGCCACTGTACACACCAAGAAGGTATCTACCTGGAACCTCTTTCTGCTTAAGGAAGGCTACATGGGGAGGAAGGGAATTGCTCCTGGTCATGTGACAGCCCAGGACAGAGCTAAGGCTATGCCAGCTGTCCTAGCAGAGCTTGTGTATAGCTCTTGCAACAGTAGCAGCTGTAAAAATAATATTTTTTTCACCTCTTCTTGGTCTCTTTTTTATTTCCCAGGGGACTTAGGTTGCCCAGAGAAGCTGTGGCTGCCCCATCCCTGAAAGTGTCCAAGGCCAGGTCAGACAGGGCTTGGAGTAACCTGGGATAGTGGAAGGGGGTGCAGCTAGACGAGCTTTAAGGTCCTTTCCACACCAAACCATTCTGGGATTCTGCAACATCCCCTGAAAACACCAATCCTGTAGTGTCAGTGCAAGTGGGGCAGGCTGGCTCCAACATTTGGTGTCATCCCTCCACACCCATCCTGTGTGCCAGCTGCTTCCCTGCTGCCCTCCCACACACCTTCCTGGGGAGCACAGGCTGCAGCCTCCTCCAGGTGGGCTGCCTGAAAGGCCTTTGCCCGTGTCTTGCATACAAACTGCTGCCATTGAATTGTTGTTTTTTTTCTCCCTTAGCTGAATTATTGTGAGAGTTTCAATTTAGTAAGAGAAGAGTCTCCAGTGTTAGCTACTCCATCCAAGGAGAAAACTTGCTGCTTTTAAGGTTTTTCCTGAAAAGTGCAGGTGGCAGAAGGAAAGCCCATGCCCCCGAGGCCAGCAGCTGGCACAGCAGCCTCCTGCTTGGCTCCCCTCTGCCATTTTTGGGATACTCAGGTGCTGTTTCAGGGCACACCAACGAATTTTTCACTGCCAGCAAGCCTGCAAGGAAAGGCTGCTCTGCGTGGGTGATTATTTTCTTTTCTTGCCTTTTGTTTTTTCTTTCCCACCCCAGCCAGAGCCTTGGCACAACTCCTGGCTCTCCTACGTTGCCATCTGATGGCAGCACACGCCTTGTGTGGTGCTTGGCACCTGCAGAAGGGCACCTCGGGCACAGCTCTGGGTGGGGAATGGCAAAGCCTCTGCCCTGCCTTAGGGATGCAGCAGCCCTGGATTCTTGTGTGATATCCCACCCGGGGCTTCTTCCCCCCGGGTCCTAATCAGGAGCTCCTCTCTGCAGAGGAGGGAGCAGGAAAAGGAAAGACCAATATTCAGGTTTCTGCAAGATGCACTGTGCATGCAGCAGCTTGCTTTCAGTGGCTGCAGGGGGGACACCAGCATTGTTTTACCTCTTATTTTGGAGACCAGGCAGAGCTCACTCCCTGCTTGTCATTGCAAATGCATAACATCCAGCTCTTCCCCTCCTCTCCTAAAGAAATTGCTTTAAAAATAATCTACTTTTTCTTTTTTTTTTTCCTTTTAACTAAAGGAGGCTCTTTTGTCACTCAAACATACTTGCTGTTTAGCTGCATACATGTCTGCTTCTGAATTTGCTTAGAGGGCTGTGATAATCCTTAAATCTGCTTTTAAGCCAGCCTGGTCTCCCCATCCTGTCTGCTGAGGGCAGCTTGTGGCAGCCTGAAGTTTAAACGGCTGGGGGCACTCGGGGATGGGCCATTGCCACATTTAAACGTTTCTCCAAAATGCTAGGAAAGGCCTCGGCAGGAGGGAAACAATATTTGCATGCCTAATTAAGTGACCAAGATAATTAATACATGCCCAGCTCCAGGCCTGCAGGGAAGGTTCCAGAGTCAATGGATCCAGCTGTTATTTAACAGTGCAAAAGCTTTACTGCTTCAGTGAGGTTAGATGTGTAGTGGGCTAATGTCTCTTAGAGCTGAAATATTTGGAAAAAACCATCCCAACTCTGCTAGAGCACCAGGAATCAGTGGATTTTTTTTGCTCCAGGCCAGAGGAGGCTTCCTGCAAGGAGCAGAGCTTGTTGCTGCCTAGCCCCACATACCTGGGGCAGTGGATGGGGATGCTGAGCTCCTCCAGGTGCCTCTAGGAAAGTGCTGCTGGCTCAGGATCTGCCATGCCTTCCCTGTGGGTAGACTGGAGGTGAAAAACAAGCAGGTTTGTTCCATGCTGAACATGCCCACGTCTTGTCACACAAATGTGCAGCACGGATGAAAACAAAAAACAAGCTACAGATGGACACTGGCAACCTGTCGCTAAGCACAAGCCTCTAAATTCAAAATAAACATAA
Source organism: Thryothorus ludovicianus (assembly GCA_013397245.1). Lineage (NCBI taxonomy): Eukaryota > Metazoa > Chordata > Aves > Passeriformes > Certhiidae > Thryothorus > Thryothorus ludovicianus. The sequence goes on along the minus strand of VZTB01000309.1, from coordinate 171,851 downwards.
TGCAGCAGCTCAGTGTGGTCTCAATGGGACCCATGGATTTCCATGGTGGATATTGTAATGTCCTGATCCTTGTTTGCACCTAGGACTTTACTCCCATTTGGATTTCATCAGTGTTTAAAATTAATTCCTGAATGGGTCATAAAGTCTTGTGTTGGTTATTGGCTCCACAGGGGAGTGTCCTGGTGCCAGTGAGGTAGAAGGCCCTTGAGAATCCCTGGAAGCTTGGCCAGAATTGGCTCCTGAAGGTGCCTTGATCTGTCCTGAGACTTGCAGATGCTGCTTAGGTCACTCCAGAGGAGTTTCTTCAATCTTAGTGGACGCTTGCAACAAAGACATCACAACTTCAAGGGCTTTCAGAAGGATTATTCCCATGCCTGTGTTCCCCTGGTGTTCAGCAGTTTTTCCTTAATGCTTCTCCATGGCCTCTGCTGCACCTCCTGCTTGCCCTGTTCCACAGGCAAGCCCAGAGAGGAGGCAGCTCTCCCCAGGAGTTCTGACAGGCTGCACACAACAGAAATAGCCAAAGGAAGCCATGCAAATGTTTTTCTTATTTCTGCAGGGCAGAAGCTGAGGCAGCAAAGGCATTTCTCTAGAACTGCAAAATTCTCTGGGCTGCCTCCCATGCAAAATTTTTTCTGGAGGCACTTAAGATTTAATTCCAGCTGCCAAGGCTTTCTTCTCCTACCCAAGGAGATAAGAGCAGCTGCACTTGGCCAGCCCCAAGCTCCCTCTTGCCTGGTATTTCATCTTTGGCTGATGAGAGATCAGAGGTGGCTGAGGAGGCAAAAGCAGGCATGTTTCCTCACCTGGGCTCCTCATCAGCCACATGTCCCCTGCCCATGGCTGCCAGGGCACCAAAAAACCTCCGTGCCTGCCCCTCCTTGGAAAGGGATCCCAAATAATGGGCACAGGAAAATCAAGAGCCAAATAGCTGTGGCAGAGGTCCTGTGAAGCTCACTGAGCTCTGAGTAATTAATTGTGTGGCACATGGATGTGTGTGTGTGCCAGAGTAATTAACTGAAGTGAAACACATGCTCTTCCAGTCTTACACACTGTGGTTAAGGCAGAAATGAAGAAATGAAGATGACCATCAAAATGAAGTATTTCTCTATTAGCAAGGCTCAGGGACACCTCTCAGCTATGTAATTAATTTTAATTGTGAGTGAGTAACTCCTGTCAGGGCTTCAACCGAGATACTGCATCTCTCTCCCATAAGGAAGACCATAACTATTCCAATGTACAAAGGTCTATGGAGAGTGAAGAAGTGAAGATTTCTCCATGTGTGAAAATTTTCCAGCTGATGGAAATAGAGAAGCTCTTGCTGAGAATATCCCTCTTCACTGAGGGACTGAAGGGGTCTCTGCACATCAGTGGGGACCACAATGTCCTATACTCAGGTTTGCACAAGGAACAAAAAACAGAATTAATGCTCACAGTCTTTTTTTTTCCTCAAAGTCCATGACTGACACCAGCCACCCTTGGTGAGATGTGAGGACCGTGTCGATGCTCACACTTCACGTGCACCTCATCTGGATCAGCTGAGTTTATCCCCCTGTCTCTGCTCTTTTAGGTGGAGTGCAGCCTGCAGCTATGCCAGGGACTCCTGAGCACTGCAATGCAAACTCAGAGAGCAACTCAGAGCAGAGGGAGGAGCAGAGGCCACAGAAGGACTCTGCTCTGCTCTCCTCGCTGCCATGAAGTTGCTGAAATTCCTGCACAATGCCAGCAGCAGCTGGATGGCTTTCCCTGCCAATAAAGGGTGCATTGTTTCTGCCCTCCCCAGCATCAGCAGGGATGCTCTGAGGTCTCCATCAGATGAGTTATCCCATGGCTAAGCCTGGTGAAGGAGATGGCCAGGGAATGCCAGGATGAGAAACTTGAAGGCAGGTCCTGCACTCTTTGTTGTCAAGCAGGTAAAACTTTCCGTGTGACACACAGAACTTTTAGCTATTTGCATAGTAATTTAACTTAAATTGTGTTTAAAAGGTCAAAGTGCTAAAGCGCAAACACTTATAAAGTATAACCTTTATAATTACCCTTATGGAGAAAATATTTACACTGTCTTAGCTTTCGTTTGCAGCTGAAATACCTTCTAGTGGCATGGAAAAAAAGCAAACCCAAACTGTGCTATGTTTTAATTGCAGCTTGGCTTTTGATCAGATGTGTATTTTGAAGGAAAAAAAAAAAAGAGGAGGGGAGAGAAAAATGTGGCTTTGTGTGTATTATGTGTTACATTATTACTCAGTAAGCCTTAAACCACAAAAGCTCCTACGGGAAGATTCATTATCGCATTAAGTACGAGATAGGGAGGGGATGCCTTGCTGGCAGCCGCAGACAATATGTTGCTTTTTTACTTTGTTTGGGTTGATACCCCCCCCTCTCCCCTCTGGGGGCTGCATGTTCTAGAGAAACAGTTTAAGACACAGTTGGATGGAAAAAAAAAAAGTTTAAAAAAAAAAAAAGAAGAAGAAGAAGAAAGGCAGACGGCGGCAAGTGACCGCAGTGCACTGGAGGTTTCCAACGGCTCCCTCCGACTTCAAACACCTCCCCAGGCTGCAGAGAGTCCTCGCCTGCGGCTTCCAGCCTGACAAGCACCGCCCGAGGGACACCCCGCAGGGCAGGAATCCCTCCGAGGGGCAGGGATCACTCTGAGGGGCCCAAATCCCTCTGAGGGGCCCAAATCCCCCTGAGGGGCAGGGATCCCTCTGAGGGGCAGGGATCCCTCTGAGGGGCCCAAATCCCTCTCAGGGGCAGGGATCCCCCTGAGATACAGGCATCCCCCTGAGGGGCAGGGATCCCTCTGAGATACAGGCATCCCCCTGAGGGGCAGGGATCCC
>VZTB01000309.1:144805-168681 GCA_013397245.1 Thryothorus ludovicianus | reverse complement strand
GGGCAGAGATCCCCCTGAGGGGCAGGGATCCCTCTGAGGGGCAGGAATCCCCCTGAGGGGCAGGGATCCCTCTGAGGGGCAGGGATCCCCCTGAGGGGCAGAGATCCCCCCGAGGGACAGGAATCCCCCTGAGATACAGGCATCCCCCTGAGGGACAGCCATCTCTCTGAGGGACAGGCATCCCCCTGTGGGCATCCCCCGTTCCCCCGGAGCTGGGCTCTCCGGCCATCCCTGCCCTCCCTACTCCTCTACAATTCTGGTTTCTCACCCCTGGCTCTTGCCTCTCCTGCCCTCTCAAAGCTCTTCCCATTCCCGGGGAGCTGCGGGAACGGCAGCGGGTCCAGCTCTCTCAGGAAAAGGACTTTCTGCAAACAACATGGAATATTTGCAGAGCACCCAGATTTCCTACTCACCAGTAATGGGGAAATAAGAGTTTTCCTCCCTTAATCACTGATTTTACAGTGGCTCAGCTTGTGGGTGACTGATCTGAGCCAGCAGTGGGGAAAAATAGAGAGGAGATTTTGGAAAAGGCTCAACACCTGTCTTCTGACAGGAGACAGGTTTCAGGCATATCTTATGGGATGCTCACTAATGAATAGCCAGGCAAGCAGGGTTTCTTTTTAAATAACAGTGTAGGCCATCTTCTCATACTGATGATATACTTAAAAAAGAAGATATTAAAGCCCATTTATTATACTGTGAAAACTAAAATCCTTGCGACAGAGGCCTGGCTTGGATTGTTCTTTTGGTTACAAACTCCATTCTTCCTGCAAGGGAATTCTGCAGTTTCAAGACTGACTGGTTCCCTAATTTGTGTCTTTAAAAAAAACAAAACCAAAGATACATCACTTGCACATTATATTTTATTGATGTTACTGTAAAATACATATTTGCTTGCATTCCTAATTGGGGAAGCACAGATGGCAGTGGCTTCTGCTGGAGTGATACGCTCTTTAAAATATCTGGTAACATTACAACAAAGTGTAGTCATTAAAATAAGTGTCTGTGTGTGCTGCAGGATTTTCATTCTTAGGAGCAAAGCTCTCCCCGTTTTAAAGAGGGAAGGCTTGGTTTAACCCATGCCTGGGCTGGTACCTGGCATGGTGGAATAAATCTGGCACAGTGGGATAAATCTGGAATGGTTCACCTGACCGTGCTGCTGACAAAACTGCTCACTTGAGGGCAAATTTATTCTTTCTGCGTGAAGGTGTTCATAAGGGGGTGATGGGTCCACAGGGTCTGGAGTTGGTAGAAGTCATAGATAAATTTATTTTGGTGCTGTGTGTGCTACAGAAGGAGGAGCAGCCACTTCCTCCTGGAAAATGCATTGGTGCTTAGGGCATCCTGCAGGCTTGGCCCTTGGGAGGATACTGCTGTTCTGGAAGGGAAATATAAGGAAAATTAAGAGAAAGACAAAAAGAATTGGATAAAGGTTGTTCATCTTCCAAAGACTCTTAATTTTCTTATCCAAATCAAACTCTCGTGAGCAGCCACAGAGCAAGTGAGCAGCATTTTCCAGAGCATTTGCAATGTGTTGGCAGCAAGCAGTGAGCACAGGCGGAGAGGGAGGGAGAAGCTCTTTCAGTAGTTTCATTTTAAAAGCAGCTTGGTGGTGAAGGCACCACCATCAGGTGCCCTCTGTGCTTTGACCTGCTCTTCTCCCCTGCTGCAGCTTTGCCATGGACACCTCAGACTCTGCGGTTTGGCTCCAGCCCTGCAGCATCACTGGTGGGCCACACCAGTACCCTGATGCTTTGCCTTGTGTTGGGAAGGTTAAAATGCCAGCAGCTCATGGAGAACTGGAGTTTCCTTAGCTCTGTTTCCAAAGGCTGCACTGCAGCTATGCATTCTTGGGCATTCCTGGTGCTATGAGTTTTGCAGTCTTTGCAGCAGCTCATGCTCTGCTGGATTCTCATTGCAGCAGCTTCATCCTGCTCAGCCACACACTCAGAGCAATCAGCTCCTTTACTTTTAATTAGCAGCCTTAACTACCCAGCTCACAGAGCCCTGCGGTTACCAGGGCCTCCCTGTTGTGGTTTGCTATGGAAATTAAGGTTGGTTGTAAAAATCCAGGCCTTTGGCACAAGAGGGAGTGAGCAACATGATAGCAAGGTATGGAAACCATATATCACTTACCTCCCCTGCGGGCTCTGCTCCCTTTTGCTGGAGGGGAAAATGTTGCCGTGGGATGGCATAGGATGGCAGTAGGGTCATTGTGAGCTTTCTCATGGCAAGCTTGCTGTTGTTTGGTTGTAGCAGGATGGAATGAACCATAGGGAATGCCATGGATGTAAATAAAATCTCATTATTTAACACAAGGTGTGATTCGCTGATGAGTTGGTTTTTTGCCCCTACAATTTTTGTGTTAAATTTAACAGGTGTGTGAGGATTTGGGGGGAGGGAGAAAGGCAGGCAGGGAAGCCCTGGGGAAGGGTTTTCCTGATGGCAGCACAGCTTCCTGATGAATGCATCGAGAGCAACTTGGGGGTGTGGAGAGTGAGAGGCTGGACATGAGCCGGACATGCACTCACAGCCCGGAAACCAAACGTGTCCTGGGCTCATCCTCAGTCTGGGCAGAAGGGGAGGGAGATTCTGCCCCTCTGCCCCCCTCAGGTGTGACCCCAGCTGCAGAGCTGCCTCCAGCCCTGGGGCCCAGCACAGGAAGAACATGGACCTGTTGAAACCACCGAGGAAGCCACAGAGCTGATCAGAGGGATGGAGCAGCTCTGCTGTGAGGAAAGGATGGGAGAATTGGGACTGCTCAGCCTGGAGAAGAGAAATTTCCAAGTGATCTAATTTTAGCCTTCCAGTACCTGAAGGGAGCCTGCAAGAAAGGTGGAGAGAAACTATTTACATGGGCCTGGAGGGCCTGACGGGACAAGGGAGAATGGCTTCAAACTGACAGGGAGTAGATTTACATTAGATATTAGGAAAAATTCTTCCCTGTGAGGGTGGAGAGGCACAGGTACAACTTGTCCAAAGAAGCTGTGGCTGCCCCATCCCTGGAAGTGTTCAAGGCCGGGTTGGACAGGGCTTGGAGCACCTTGGGATAGTGGAAAGTGTCCCTGCCCATGGCAGGGGGTGGAACTGGATGGGCTTTATGGTCCCTTCCAAGCCAGGCCGTTCTGTAGCTCTGTGTTCACATTTTGGAGCAGGAGTTTCCAATGCCTGGGCATGGGAAAGGTGGGAGAGCTGACTCCCTCTGAGCTTCAAGCAAGCTGTCAGTTGTGCTGCTAAGAAAGGGAAGAAGATTCTCCTGGCTCTCCAGTGGCCCAGGCAGCATTCCCCTGGGGCACCGGGGAAGGATGGGGTGTTTTGGGGGCTGCTCCAGCAGCGGTGCCCCGGGTTCCGAACGGAGCAGCTCAGCAGTGCTGGCTCTGTCTAAGGTATCAATGTGCCTCCAGCCAGAGCAGGTGCTGGGGGAGGAGGCTGGGAGGGAGGGGGGTGAGGTACCAGATGCGTTATTAAGCCTGAACTCAAACCCTTTGAAGTCAATAGAAAAATTATCCTCGACTTTGATACACTTTGGATTACCCCTTTTAAGTCATGAGAAAGACATCCACGTTATTAAACCGGCAGCAGAACGCTACTGTTGGTTACATGTGCTTTTATTTTTTAATGGCAGTGCTAGGTTTAGCCTTGGGCACTATCTGAGACTCATAAATAACCCATGTCAAGTGTAACACACCTACTGAACAGCCACAGAAGACAGAGGACTTGGCTGTTTATCTCCCTGCATTTTTCAGTAACGAGCCACTTGTATGTTAGGAGGGGTAGATGTCCTCTAGCATTCATTAATAAAGCATCCCTAAACAGCCAGGCTTCTCCTTGATCATGCAGGGCTAATGCGATAAATATCTTCTTTCCACACTCTCTGACAACTGAAAGGCAGGAATGCAGTCTGACTTACCCTGTCAGTTGGGCAGCAACAGGACAGGGCTGATTTCTTGTTCACCTCTGTCATATCCAAGTCTGGCACCCACTTGCTGCCAGGACTGTGAAAGCAGAGCAGGAAGATCTTCTGGGAAAGCATTCCCAGCACAGCACTGGAGTCACCTCCTGTGGCCATGGGATAAGTGAAACTCCACAGGAAAAACATTCAGGGTCACAGTGGAGGGGCTTGGAACAGCCTGGTCTACTGGGCACTGCCCCTGCCCGTGGCAGGGGGTGGAATGGGATGAGCTGTAAGGTCCCTTCCAAACCAATCTGTTCTAGGATTCTGTGATAAATTCAGAATAATTTCAAAATATTATCTCATAGACACCCACAGGGATGTGTAGGCAAGCCCCAGCCTGTTTGGTCAGCAAGGGGCAATAGTTGAAGGTCAGAATAGTTTGGGGACCACCAATTGCTCTCAGGAGTCAAAACAGGCCTAAAAAGCATCTGAATTTGTTCATCACTGCTTTTATACAATGTTCTGGGGCTTTTTCCCCCAGTGGCTCATTCCAGATGGAAGGTCTTATGTGAATATACATCACTGATAAGTATATATATAGATATATATGTGTGTGTGTGTGTGCAAATTTATATCACTGATATATTACTGATATATATATATATGTAAACATTCATTACATATATATCTAAACATATACTGATAGAGTGTAGATAGCAGCCATGCAGCCATTGGCCTGTGGCACCAGCGTGTCCCACAGCAGCCACGGAGAGGCATTGGTTTAACTCGGGCAGCAGAGAATTGCCCCAGGGGCTTAAGTTAGACCCTGGCATCACTGGCAACACAGCAGTCCTTGAAAGCCCTGCATGTCTGTGAGCTTTTCTCTGGATTTTTGCTCAGCTAACGTGTCCCCACCTCTTTCCCAGCACAAAGGTATCTCACCTGAGCCCTCCTGTTTCTGGAGGGGGCAGGACAGACTCCGCTGCTGTGCACAGGTGTCTCTTTCTCTCCCCCAGCCCCGTGTTGTTACTCGTTCTCTCCCGTCCCTCCTCTGCCTGCTAATGACCAGGGAAGGCTGAATTCCTGAATGGCCTGGCTGCTCCCAGGCTGACACAGATGAGCAGGCTCAGGCCTCTCTCCCATTTTCTTGTACGGCAAAGGAAAGCCAGGGCTTCCTGCTCAGGAAGTGTGAGATGGCTGCTGGGGAGCAGGGCTGTGATGGGCTCTGTTTGCACAGTGGGATTACTGGGGATGCCTGCTCTAGAGCAACCTCAAACACTGAGCCAAAGCCGGTTTGCTTCTAAGCCATTTAACCCTTTAAAAGGAGAAAAAAGAAATAAAGGAGGTCAACCATGAAAGAGAATTTAATAATTGCGGCTCATACATAAATATTTGCTGCTTCTCCCAAGTGCATGATTCCTGTGGTTTCTCTTGTTAAAGAGGACTACCCATGGGACTCTGGTTTAAAAATATTTCTGTTTCCAGAGCCTTTTAAGGACCTTAAAGAATCCTTATTGCTGTGGGGGAGGGGCAGGGAGAGGGGCCAGAAGGGGCCTGGATATACAGAAGCAGATCTCTGACATGTCCTCTATTCCCTGGGTCAGGCTGTAGAGGAGACTCCCCCTCCCTCCAAAAAGCTGTTACCTGTTTCCTTCCCCTCCAGAGCCAGAGCAGCAAGCCAGTATCTGTAGATTTATTTTTTTTTCCCCTTCCCAAGCAGCTTTCTCCTGGCAGCAGCCCCGTGCCATCCTCAGGGCAGCAGAATTCACCGAGGAGCATGGTGAAATAGCATCCTTGTGACTGGGAGTGCATTTCCAGGCAGCAGCAAGGGCAGGCTGAAGGACAGAGCTCAGGCTGCAGCTCTTTCCTTGTGTGTGAACTGGGCTACGGGAGCCAAAACAGGAGGGAGCAGACAGGGCTTCAGGCAGGAAGCTGCTTTAGGGGAATGTGGATTAATCCCCCTCCTTAGCCCCTCTTTAAATGATCACAGACTGGAGGGTATTTTAAAAGGAGCTAAAAAGAAGACACTTCACTGCTTTATCCCCGTGGCTTTGGATTTTCAAAGGAATTTGAGTATCCAGAAAGACTTTTTTAGTCTGCACAGGCCATGCATTCTCAGCAGTCTCCTTTTCTTGTGCCATGTATTCATCTCCCTGATCCCGTTCTCCCCATCACTGAGCCACATCTGGCTTTCCTGAAAGCAAAGCCTCATAAAAAACCCCACACAGTTGAAGCATTCAACCTGTTCCAGCACTCATTTTCCCTCAGAGAGGTCCGGACGTGCAAGGACAGTCCTCTGCAGCAGGAACCTTAAGAGTAAAAGTGTGAATTGCAGAAGGTTTGGGGTTTGGTTTTGCTAACCACAAGTGCAAGTGGAAACAGCCTCATAGGATACAGTTGCTCTGAGAGCTGGCAGGTGTTAAATAGCACACCCAGGGCTCCGGCATCCTCCGGCTGCTCAGCTTTGTGGTGGTTTCTGACTAATAGGCGCCAGCTTCGCTTCTACCTTTGAGGAGCCTTGGCAGATGCTCCCTGAGCCACCCCCAGGGCTCCAGTCATGCTAAGTTAAAACCTTGCTCAAACCCCGTGAGGCACAGTCCATCCCACAAACTGATGTCTCAAATGGGGCTTGTCCAACGTCTTAAAAGCAGCTTTCCACTCCCTTGCATGTGGGCAGAACCTCCAAATCCTTATGACATCTGTGTGAAACTGCCTCTTTCATGTCGAGCAGTTTGCATCCAAGACATTGAACTGAAATTTTATTTGGATGCACCAAGTATTTATTTGGATGCCCGAGGTAAGTTCCTTACAGGGCAGGAGACGGTTGCACAAAGCCATCAAGAAGCAAAACCGAGTTGGTTGTTTCCCCTTTCAGAAAACCAGGTCTTTCCCAAAGACTCTTTAAACATCCCCCTTCTCCCCCCAGCCTCCTCTTTCCACCTCCTGACCTTTTTCACGGGTAGGAACAAAAGTCTTTGTGAGATGCAGCCTCACTCTATTTCTAGCACCAGGACCCCCAGTGGGACAATTGCACGTGGTACTGGTTGGGAGAGCAAAGCCTGGCCCTGCTCTGGTTTTATGTCTGTGATCCTTTGTGTGCAGCAGGGATTTTTTCAATATGAGAAGTTCAAGCTTGGGAGTGTTCCAAGTTTCCCCTTTTATTTCTGAAAAAAAAAAAGAAAAAAAAAGGATGGGACAGCTGAGAAGTTCCTGGTTTTCCCAAATATCAGGCATTTTACTTATATGAAGAAGGTTTGGAGTGAGAGCTTTTTCTAGCCCTTTTGCTTCCAGCTGGAAGGCCAAGTGTGGTGTGTGCCAAGAGCCCAAACTGGAAGGGGAGCCAGGACCAGGGCCATAAGGTGAAGATGGATTTTCAGGTGGGTTCAGGGAGAAGCAGCCCTCCCAGCCCTGGTGCTGACAGCACTGCTCCAAATGACCAAGCCAGCATTTGGTGTGGTGCAGCTCTGTCAGGCAGAGATGCCCCATTCCCCTGGATGCTGCAGAGGAGAGGAGGCCGAGGCTGCACACAGCCCCTGGTGCCAGGAGCCAGGGAGTGGCTGTGTGCTCCTTCTGCCTGCCTTGGGTCCCAGCCCAATTCCTTCACTGCATCTTCCCCAGGCAGAACCCCCTCCTGCCCGGTGCATCTCCTCTGCCTCTCTCTGTGGTGCCTTGGCTTCCTTGCTCTGCCCACAGGAAGGGCCCAGGGAACACCCCAGGCTCGTGGCATCTCCCTGTGCCTCTCTCCCCCAGCTCCCACCCACCTGGGTGCCCTGGCAGCCTTTTGGCCACGTTTGACACAGGGGGAACCATTGCCAGAGCAAACAACACCCTCAGTTTTCACAACTGCAGAAAAGAGAGGGGGGCACCTGCAGGTGGGCTCTGCTCCCCACCAGCACATCTGGAGCCACAGCTGCCAAGTGGAGTTGGTGCAAATAGAGGCAGCTCTTCCTTGCAGAGAAAGAGTTTTTGGGGGGACAGAGTGAGAAACAAAGGAAGTGCAGGAAATGCACAGAGGCTCGGAGAGGGTGACAGGGAGTTGGAGTGCTGGGGCAGGGCAGGGGGTGCAGCCAACACCTCCTGTTTCTGTGCAGCCTCTGCAGCCAGGCTGGCTGGCCCCCAGCTCTGGGTAACTGGTGGCTCACCCAGCCCTCTGCTTTTAAAGGACCCTCTGAGATCTGTTTTTCATGCCCAGCGTGCTCCTCCAGATTGGGCAAATGTTCTGCAGGATGTGACAGAGCCAGTTCTCCTGCAGGAACCTCCCCAAGCCCTGGCAGCACAGTTCCCTCCTCCCTGTGCCTGCCCTTGGCTGTGCCACTCTGATGCTGCAGCACTCTCCCTTGGGGTGCTGAGCCCGAATCCCATAGGAATTCCAGGCTTTGCTGCTCAGACCCTGAGCTTGCCCAGACGATGGGGATGTGCAGTACATCCCATGGGGAGCCTGTGCTTTGCTCCAGCAGGAGGTGATTCAGCATCAGTGCTGCATGGCCCAGCCAAACTCCCCTTCTAGACAAAAGGAGACTCTTAAAATGCCGTGGGAGGGGTAGAAAGGAATCTTTTCCAGGAGCTAACGCAGCATCTTTGCATTGGTGTGTTTTATTATTTTTTTATATAAAACTATAATCTGAGGACCGAGTTTTATCAGACTGTCCCTTATTGCACACCTGGCAAGAGGGAGGAAAAGAGATTTACTTATTTTTTTTTTAACCTGAGGAACATAAAGGAACTAAAACATCCCTGCAGATCTTAAAATCCTTGATACTTCTGCATTCCCTCAGAAGCTACAAATGAGCGGAGTTTAATTTTAAAGCCCTCATTCCGTGCCTTTGAAACAAGCGTTCTCTTCCTTCTGATAAATGATTAAAGTGCCAGCAATTTATTTTTTAAAGGAAAAGACCACAGGAATTTCTGAGCTCCACACCCTAACTCAGGTATGAATTTGTCCTTGCTGAGAGGATGTTTCTGTACTTTACTCCCCATACACTTCCCACCCTAATAACACAGGGAACAAAAAGGTGTTGCCCCAAAATAATAAATGCAATGACAAAGAAATGGTGGCTTTAGTAAAGATATGCTTGATATGCCACTTTCCAGCGGTGATGTTCTGATGCTGAATTCAGTAACAGTGAATTGAGTTTTTCAGGGGTTTTATGTATGTAAAAGCCAAGCACACTTTGGCTTTTAAAAAGGTTATTACAACCAATGTTATTGACAAACTTGAAGGTGTAAGATTTTATTCTTTCTCTGCCAGCACGGACAATGAAGTTTTATCAACTCCCTTTTATTATAGTAATCTAAAACTGTATCCTGTAATAGGATCATAAACATTTAATGAAACAGAATGCTGTGTGAATAAAAAAAAGAGAGAAAAACAGGCTTTAAGGTGGACAAATGGAGAACAAAAGGGAAGCCAAGTATCTCAGGTGTCCCCAGCCCAGAGCCTCAGTGAACAGTGCTCCTCCACCCTGGGCATCTCTTGCTTCATTCCCATCAGTGGGAGTTTCCCCCCGGGTTTAAACTTCACCATGCCCAAAGTGAGGTGCTGAAATGCTGCCCTGAGCTTTATGATGTCGTGGTGTATTTGTCCCCCTACAACTTAACCCCTTTCTGCTGTGTTCTGTGGTGACTTCTAAAGTATTGTTTCACTGTGTAAGTAAAGCAAGGGGCTGTTAATTACTGAATGCTGTTAATTACTGAATGCTGTTAATTGCAAATGCTGCCCAACCACCACCCCCAGTGCTTTCAAAGAGCAGCTGTGCAGTGCTGTGCCATGGCAGTTGCAGTCACCCTGCAATGACAATAGGAAAAACTGATAATAAACATCAAACTCGTCTGCCTTTTACCACAGAGAACAGAAAGTTCAAGTGTGGTGGAAAGTTTTGGGGGTTGTTGTGTAAATTACCCCTCGCTTGCTGGCTCTGTAACCTTTACTGGGGGAAAAAATTTGCAAGCTGGAGAAGAGGGCAGGGCATCCCCCGCCTCCCCAGGTTTGAGAGAGGAGCTTGGGACCCTGTTTGGGGGTTTTGAGGGTGGTGAAGAGCTTGGGGAGGATGGATACCATACTCAGGGGATCTGGAGAGCCCTAGGAGCTGAGGTACTGGAGAGATGTGGAGTGTGTTTTGCCCTGGGAGGGTTCCAGGTGATCCCCTGCAAACACACACAACTGCACGGGCAACTTCTGCAGTTCATCATCTGCTCTTGGTCCTTCAAAAAGGCACACTTGAAAATATCCATTGTTAATTTTGGGTAGCCAGCCTCCCCAAGATGTCTATCTGTTAATGCTAAGGTGTATCCCCTTGCTGAGAAGTAGCTGATATTACAGAAAATAATAACCTGGCCTGTTATCAAACCATGATAAGGTGGCCTTTGCCGTGCCAAAATTGGCTTACAGCACCCCAAAACAAATAAGCACAGACAGGAAAACAAAAAATGGCCAGAAATAGGATAATTCCTTGTGTACTTGTTGGGAACTGCTCATGCTCAGCCACGTGAACTTGAGTTAGTGTGGGGGGATGAAATACACAGAGAAAAAAATATCTGGAACAGCCTGGTGTTTGTGTGCAGCCTTGATTTCGTTGGGTAAATACTGCGGTCAAAAAATCACTGATTGTTGGAAACTGGATCAGAGTAAGCAAATAATATTATTCCTTAGTTATCTCCATGTGTTCTCCTTTCACAGAGCTTCAGCTGGGTACTTCTTGTTTCTGTCCTCTCTTCCCCCTGGTGCCATGCCTGCAACTACAGATTAACAGCAAGAATAAAAATTATAACTATCTGAAAATTTTTAGCAAATTTTTAAAAAAAAATTGAATTTAAAAAAGAAATTGCCAGTTCATTAATTGCCATTACAAACATTACAAACAAACAACCTGTTGGTTTTTGGTCTTGAGAGCACTGAGGACCCAAACTCATGAAATATGTTTCCAAAAGTAGCAAACTTTAGTTCAGGTGGACATTTTTCAAGTTTGACTAACAGAAACAAAAATGGAGGAAAAAACCCCAAGAGTTCAAAGTTTTGTTGGAAAAGATTCTACCAAATTGCACATTTTTCTACATGTCAAGGTATGTTGTAAAGGACATGCCTCACTACAGTAAACTTGCAGAGCTGGTTGGTTTTCTTCAGTTTCTCCTACTCGGGACTAATGATTGTGATAAATTCATAGTAGTTTGCACTAAATCCTAACTTTTCCCTTTTTTTTTTTGGTCTTAGTGGAGTAAATTGTTGCCCAAAAAGACCAATGTGATGTAGAGAGTGATGTGATTGAAATTTTATTCTCCATCTACACAGGTTTTCCTTTAGGTGTGTTGCAGGTGGGCTTTTTGTCCCCCCTGCTTTTGTTTCAGTGAGAATGAGGAACATCGTTGTGGAAAGAGACGCTTTAAAAATAACACAGGATCTGGAAGCTGCCTAAAACAAAGTACATAAATTATCAGAGCCAGCTTTCAAAATGTGCCTGTGCAAGTGTTACACTCAGACAGATTTCCAAAAGTAAACTGGAGTAGCTGTAAGATAAATGGTGCACCAGAGAAAAGCAATAAATAGCCCAGCCACATGCTCGCTGTGCCTCAGCTCTCTGCTCCCATTATTTATGAAAAGGTGGAACTCAAACTGCAGCTCCAGAGAACAATTTGATCAGCAAATTTATTTTTCTAATAACCTTTAAAGACAATATTAAACCACCCAAAACACAAGAGTCACTGCAAGATTGGAAATTGGCCATGGATTTAAAATATGCATTAAGGGCAAAAAAATTGGGATGAGTGTAGTTTCCCTTGAAGTCTCTCTCTGATTGCTGTGGTACTACAAAAAAATTCTTAGTCCCCTGGAAATCAGCTCTTTTCTGCCCTTTATACTGCTCTTTCTGCTCTGTCCTTGCTCCTCGCATATGTGGATTTTGAGAACTTTCAGCCCTTCTGTTCTGTGATGGTCATGGGAGGCTCTTGCAGGAAATCTAAGTACTCAAGTATCGTTATGCGTGGGCAGGTTAATTTAAGCTGGAAGAGGCACTTATGGAGCTCATTCAACTTCTGGATGGAAAAAAAAAAGGCTAAATTCAAATGCAGGTATTGGTTTAAGTACTCTGTTGAATGGAGACCTGAACATAAAAATAGAAAGGAAAGAGTCTCTGTATTTCATGCCACTGAAAGGAACACCGGAAAAACAGGACAAAAACCCCCAGCCACATCTGCAGTACTTAGTTATCAAAGTAAAAGACAAGCCTTTGTCTCACAACAGAGAAAAAGCTGGTAAAATGATAGAAATTCTTCTTGTGAGTCTATAAACAAGGCTGCATTAAAAACACTCTAAAAACTGGCTCCTGGGATTTTCTCTCTGAATTCACAACACTTATAGAAAGTATCTGCATTGTACTGGGTGTCTGGATCTCTGTGTAGGTTTTGAGTTATCCCAGCAAACGTATGGGAAGTCAGCAGGGATCAGCAGGTGAGTGCATATAAACACACAGTAACCCATGGGATATGGGGATATAGGATATGGGATATGGGATATGGGATATGGGATATGGGATATGGGATATGGGATATGGGATATGGGATATGGGATTAGTCTTTACCCAGCAGCACTGACTTGCTGGGGCCTATTTCCATGCAAATGTGTTCCCAGTGAAATACATGGATAGGAGACTTTGGATGGCCTCCATGTTGTCCTTCTCTGAGGGACTTCTCAGCATCCAAAATTTCAGATGTGTTGATGCCAGTTTGCTGAGGCTCCCGTGTGCACTTCCCAAATGGAGCAAATTATCCCTTTTCGTGGNGGGATTTGGGGATGTGGGGATATGGGGATATGGGGATATGAGATATGGGATAGGGATATGGGGATATGGGATATGGGATATGGGATATGGGATATGGGATATGGGATATGGGATATGGGATATGGGATATGGGATATGGGATATGGGATATGGGATTAGTCTTTACCCAGCAGCACTGACTTGCTGGGGCCTATTTCCATGCAAATGTGTTCCCAGTGAAATACATGGATAGGAGACTTTGGATGGTCTCCATGTTGTCCTTCTCTGAGGGACTTCTCAGCATCCAAAATTTCAGATGTGTTGATGCCAGTTTGCTGAGGCTCCCGTGTGCACTTCCCAAATGGAGCAAATTATCCCTTTTCGTGGACTTTGAATAAACAAATACTCAGCAGGGTGACAGGATGGGTCCTCCTTCAGAAATTACTTTGAGAAGTGAAATTTGAAAGCTAAACAGCACAAAGTTCATCTGTATGAACAGCTCTCTCCCTTAGAAGTCCCTCTATATAGAGAGAAATAGAGAGAGAGAGAGTCTGAAAAAGGAAAAGAATTTTCAAGCAGAAGACAGCAGAGAAAGTGCATCATTTTTGGGAGCATGAATTGGGTTGAGGATTCACCTGCATTCTCACAACCCCATGATTACCTTAAGGCATGGCCTGAAAATCCCAGGACTCTTTATTGAACATCTTTTTTTGCCCCCCTTCTCTGTTTAACATAAAGAGCAATTTACAGACAAATCATTCTGGTGTTATGCATTTTGGCATGCCTGAAATCACGGCTAAGCTTTAAGCAAGGAGAATCAATAAATGATGCGCTGCCATCAGCCGTTTATACGGCAGCCTGGTGTTATTTTAATGTGTTGGTGCTGCAGGAGGAAGGCAGAGGAGCCCTGTCTGCTGCTGCAGTTTGGTGTTAAATGTTACCCCCTCTCTGAACAGAGTGTGGGGAGCCCAGTTCCCCCAGTGAGGCCACAGGGTGTCCCCTCTGTCCCCCCAGCAGCCACCAGCCCTGGGCAATGGCGACAGCAGGGGATGAATGGGCTCCTTGTTCTCCGAGGAACCACCTCAACCTCTGGCCATGAGGCTGCACGTTGTAGTTTGGTAGAAATGGCAATTCAAGCAAGACCAGAAACTGAAGTGAGACACAATAAAAGATATTTGTACTGTGAGGGTCGGGTTGGCACTTTAATAACTCGGCAACCCTTCCTGCTGTGCCTCTGCTTGGATGGGACTGTCCCTCCCACTCCCTCCTCACTGCTCCCGAATGCTGGGGCAGGCAGAGCTCACAAAGAACACCACACAGCCCTGGGCCAAGGAGTGCTGTCTTCCTTGTCCCTCAGGGACCCCTGCGAAAGGCTAATGCTTCAGACCCAGCACTTGGGAGGTCAGGGTGGGATCCTCCTCTCTTGTAACAGTGGTTCTGGATAAGTGGCAATGAGTGTCCCTGAAGTCTTTGGGCGACTCCCCCTGATGGCCCTGTCCGGGGATGTTTGTGCTCTCCCTAAGGATTCCCAGCCTCCAAGCAGCTTGTCCTGAAGTCAGGCTTCGGTAGAGAGGAATCTGTTAAAGCTAAAATGGATACATAGAGGGAAATACAGAGCAACACTGTGGCCCTTGCTTAGAGAGGTAACTGTCATGTGCCTCCTTCAACGTATTAATTAACCAGTATGAAACACCACCAAAGAACGTGTCATCAATAATGTGACATCAAATAAACTTGTAACTTTGTCGAGTTCCTCAAAGACAATGGCTGGGGTTGTTTTGCTTGCCTGGAGAAGTTAAAAACTAAAAGAAGTGTAAAATCAAGTCAGAGTATTAATTACTGCGAGGGATTATAAAAAAGAATTAAAATATTAGAGTAGTTTGGGATGATCTGAAAGTGTTCAGAAAGAGAGCACAGTTTACCCCAGTTTCCTTTTTCCCTTGAGGCTGATCCAACTCCAGCCCAGGCAGGAAGAGTGTTCATGGATGAAGCTGCTCAGTGTTAAAAAAACCTCTTCCCTCTCTAATGCCATAAATTACCCTACACTGTCTGGAAGCTGTGATAAGAAACGGGACAGTGCTGCCGAGATACCATGCTTTAAATTTTGGATCATGTACTACCGGGATGTTTAAAATAACTAAAGTGCACACTAATCATGCTGGCATAAAAGCTACGCTGGTTACATAAAATATAATAATGTACCCTTCAGCTCAGTGACATGTTCCATGTAGGATATTATGCACTGTATGAAATCAGTAACATAGAAGAGTTTCAAAGCCCAGATGGGAGCAAAGAGTAATAGCAGAGAGTAGAACATGATGATGTATATGACATGAGGAGGAAATAAGAATTAGATTGAATCTCAGGGAAAATTGAAGTTCTCCATGAGAAGATAAATATAATCTAAAACAAAGATATTCAGTAGGAAGGAGCTACTTAAAAGGCAATCTCATTGGAAGTGCCTAAGCGGATAGCAAATCAGATATGAACATGGGATGCAATTGAAAAATAGGTGTCTAAATGCAACTGTGGCCTGTGCTGTGACAGGGAGGCAGGAGGAGACACTTCCTCACTCAACACACAGGTGACAGCCCTTGGTAGAAAACATTATCTTGGGGAGCCTTGATAATAACCCTCCAGTGACTGGGATGTGAGGAGGAGAGAGGATTCTGCAGAGAGATGTGGGATGCATTAGAGACAGACCTGTGCCGGAGCGCAGCAGAGCCAGCCTGGCGGAGCGGCCACCAGCACACGGATGGGCGCCTGCAAAGAGCCGGGGCAGGGAGGCGTGGTGGACCGCGGGCACAGCAAGCCTGGGGCTGATCCAATGGAACCGATCAAATCTGCTCGGGGGAAAAAACGCTCCGTTAAACTGGTCCGGCTTGGAACAGAAAGGGACGGGAGCGCTGACATTTGCCATGTAAAAGGAGTTTTTTGCGGGTCGCTAAGGAGCCAAAGGGTGTAACATCGTGTGTGTCCCCACTCGGTGGCAGTGGGCGGTTGGAGCTGCCACTGACACATGCGCTGGAAGGAGGAAGGGCTCAGATGAGCTGGCAGGTTGTTCCACCTCTCCTTTGTCCTGCTCTGCCCTGAAGCCAGGACGGCTGATAGCTCAAAATGTTTCAAGTACTGGGGGTGGCCAGTGGGTGTCAGTTTTGCTCTATGAAGCAGCTGATGGAGCTTCCCTTATCTAAAGTGAGAAGCCACCTTTTAAAGGAGGCAGTGGTGAAAATCATCCCCATGGAGAAATGGGAGGTCAGCCCCACAGCCTGGTGTTGTGTATTTTCATAGCTCTGTCTACTTTAAGAGCAGTCACAGACCGTAATTCTTAGACAAGTCAGTTTTGCTCTCTCGGTATCTCTGATTTTCGGGCAATGACAACTAAATGAGGGTTTTCAACAGAGCTCTTTTGTCTTACAAAAGAGGAAGCCACCACCTACAGCCAGACAAATGCTTTATTTTAAAGGGTAAATGTGCAAAAGTCTCGCATGAGCCTTCTTGGATAACCTCACTGGAGGGTTGTGATTACGTTGCCAGCCAATTAAGTTAACTCAGTATAGTGCAGAAATGGCTTAAAGATCAAGTCATCATTAAGGACCAAGAGCTGGTTTGGATAAAATTTCCATAGAAAATATCTTCTGATTTTAAGGGTCTTTTCCAACAGCTATTTTTAACGAAACTTCAGAGCTGAATGTAAAATTATACCTTTGTTGAATTAAAAATCAGCCCAACAAACCAGCAGCAAGCCACTAGGAAAAGCATTTGCCTTTATAATGCAAGGATTAAGCTGAGACCTCGGGCTTCCACAGGACCTCTTAATCCACTCTGGGAGTGTCTGGCGTGAGGAAGTCATAATAACACTCCTCACATCAGTGTATGGATGCAATAAACCAGCAAAAGCAATGAGGAGAGTAATTTTGAACACAAAGATGATGATAGTATCTGAAAAAGTTTCTATTTGTGTCGTCATTCATAATGCTATAAAATTTGAATTTTTCATTTTCTACTTTCGCAGATTTTAGACGGAGTCTTTTCAGCTGAGGTCAGGAGGAGGAACCTGTTCATGTTAGTGGTATAAGCTCAGGTCCATGCATTGAAGAAAAGATACCTAACAAAACAATGTCTTCTTTAGCCATCATTCCACCACCCAATTTTTTTTGGAAGAATCCCTTAATGTTACTAATAAATAGAAAGAAACACACATCTCAGAAAAAAAAAATGACCACATATGTAGGCAGGACCAAAAGATTGTCTCTTTAATATAGAGATCAAATGACGTGTTCATTGATTTATATCCCCAAAGGATAACTAAAATATAGAAACACCTCCCTCTTAAAAACAACAAAAAAAAATAAACAGGAAAAAGGAGGCATTTTCAGACCACAAGAATGAAGTTATGTTTTCTTTGCTTGCACAGTTATATGTGTGTAATGTCTGGATGTAGAGAAGTGTTATTCCTTTCCTCAAGTAAAATAAGAATAATAAATAAAACTTTGGAAAATGAAGAGGT
This sequence comes from Thryothorus ludovicianus, assembly GCA_013397245.1. Taxonomy (NCBI): domain Eukaryota; kingdom Metazoa; phylum Chordata; class Aves; order Passeriformes; family Certhiidae; genus Thryothorus; species Thryothorus ludovicianus. Next base: position 151,526 of record VZTB01000309.1, on the reverse strand, counting down.
CTTATCCCACTGAAAGAATCAGTCTCCTAAAAAGGGCTTTGGAGCACTCCTTCAGCCCTGCTACTGGAGTGAGACAGAGCAAAGCTTTGCAATAAAAGTTAACACGCAGCTTTAAAAGGCTGTGGTCACACGTTGTTTCATACAGTGCTAAAAGGAGCATAAAAAGATGCTAATGTTTTATTTTTATGATCTAAATTGTTATTTGTGGTTAATCAAAGTTAACCTAGCTCTGCTTAACACTGATTACGTGGCCAGTTAATTTCAGGTGTCTCTTTTCACAGTCAAGCCCCAGGACACTTCTAGGATGACACTTTGCTTACAGGCACAAAGGAGGCATCAAACCCCCTTTTTCAAATGTCCCTTTGCCCACTGGCATGGCTCCATCCCAGCTGTGTCCAAGTCCCTGCCCCTGGGGTGCTGCTGATTCCCAACACAGTTGAGAGAGGAGAAGCAGTACCGTCAGATTTATTTTCCCAGTGAAGAACAGAAGTATGGACAGGGATATTCACCCACTGGAAGGAACTAATTTAGCCAGCTGGTATATGCAGCCTCCCTCTGTAGTCACCAAAGAAATGTTCCTCTGGAGAGTAACTACAAGCAGGAATCTAATTTTGGTGCTTGGAGCTGCAAAATGGACACATCAGTCTTTTCCATGGACTCTAGAAGCAGATGAGAAAAAGGAGGCTAAGCAAGGTGCCTATGGCAGCATAGTCCTTGTAAATGGAGGGGGAAATTAATCTCCTCCTCCAAAGCAAAGCGTTGTAAGCTAGTCACCCACAATCCAGACTTGGGCCTAGGCCCCAGGCTGTCCTTCATCTCTGAGATGACAATGTCAACCTTTGGCTTGGCTGTGCCTCTTCTGGAGGTGGAGTGCTGGGCATTTTTGTTTTCTCAGACTGTTTTATGTTCTGACTTCATTACCACCGAGACTCACAACACACCGTTTCTGCAAGGATCCGAAGACTGGTCTGTATGACAGCTTTTCACCCCCAGTGCAGCTGTGACCCTTCACACTGCACTGCTCCCTCTGAGTCCCTGCCTGGTGCTGAACAGCTCAGAGGGGGCTGCCTAACCCCTGACCTGGGGCTGCTGTGCCCACCCCCTGAATCAGGTCAGACTGCAGAGCCACACACCTGCAGGAGTTTCACCAGGCTGAAAGAGGCTTTACCTGCTCAGTCCCTGACATCCACAGAAACCAGTTTTAGCAACCTAGCCTCTTCCCTGGCAGTATCAAGCACTGTCTTGATACTGGAAAACAGAGAAGGGAGAGGAACAAGAACTAACGAGGGTAAAGTATGTTCCCGTAGATTCGTGGTGGCTTTTCCTTAGCTATGCACACTGAACAGGGGTGGTGTTGTTTTTGGAAATGTGGTGAGTGAGGACTGAAATGATTAAAAAGGACACCCTTCAGGTGCTTTGAAGAAAGGCCCTGCAACCACCCAAGTAGAATCAGGGAAAACAGCCTGTTTAACTTGCAGGGAGATCTGCAAGCTCCTGCAAAGTAAAGTGTGATGTGAACTCAACACACCATTACACCCCTCATGCATAGCACTGCTCTTCCAGCAAAGGAGGAGGGGGACACCTAACTAATGGAGATGTGGCACTTGGGGACATGTTTTTGTACCAGCTCCTGTGAAGGGAGAGTGTGCACAGTGAGTTAGACAACCTCACTTCATGAGGTCATGACTTTACTCAGGTCAGCTATCACTTTCCTCGTTACTCCGCATTATTCCGAGCTCAAGCTGGGTTGGTGCTAACAGATCTGAATGACCCTCATGAGCCTCAGCTGGGGCCTTCACCCCTGCTCCCACTGCGGGTCAGGAGCTCAGTAAAGCTCAGCCCAGAGTTTGGGCTCTGTCTGGTCTCCTGCAATGGCCAAAGCTGTGTCCCTGGCAAGCCGTGGACCCTGCTGCTGCTGACCTGCACACTGACTTCTTGGCTTGTCCTCTGAGCTGCCTCATTGGACAGCTTTGCCTGAAAATCAGGGATCTTGGTTAGACTGGCCATCATCCCTGGCCTGGGTGCTGTGGGATGGACCCTGGGCTGCTGAGGCTCCTGCCAGGCACCCCTGTGGCTCCTGGGCCCTGGGAAGCCACTGGCCAGTGCTGTGCACTTACAGGCAGACTGGATTCCATAAGAAAATGTCCTTATTGCTCATTTTTTGCCAAGCTTTAAAGAGCTGTAGTAGAAACTCTTTTCAAGTACAGAAATGTATGCATTGGGTGGCTGTTTCTAGTCTGTATTGCACTCAGCTGAATTTGGTAGAAATCTTCTGTGTAGTGGAAGCCCTTTCAAACCCAAATGGAAGCTCTGGACCTTCTGACATCATTCATGATCATCGTGTCATGGAGAAGTAGAAGTACTCCATTCTCACCAAATTTTCAGCTGCTGCAAAGCTGTGAGCCTGGTCACTTGTCACTGGTACTTTACAGCACTTCACATAATTGACACCTGTCATTTTGCCAAATTTTGGCTTGAGTAACGACTGTTTCTCTGCCTAAATGCCTCCAGCAGCTCCAGCAGTTTAAAGAGATCCAGCACATTTCTGTATTGGCTTTTTCATGAGCTTCATAATTCTGTGGTGTTCTCTGTGCAGTATGGGGTGTATTTAATTCTGTTGGTACTGTGTTTTCCAGCCATAAGCAGAGCAAGAGTTAATTCTTATTTTTGTTGAAGTACTAAGTAGGAAGCTAGGTCATGCATAAATCCTCATTGTGCTAGGTGCTGTACAAGCAACGAATAAAAATGATCCCAGGCTCAAGGATTCTCTGTTAGTAGCTTGTGTCATAATTAAATTTTGTTAGGACACTTTAGAATTTCCCTTCCTCATAAATGAAATATCCATATACATTTATGTCTCTATAATAAAAGACAAAATCTGTACACTTTTATTGTGGATGATAAAAAAGAAAATATAGTACTTTTTTCCAAGTAACTTGGATATAGCAATTGGAATATGTGAAGGTGAGGGAAAAGATCTGTTTCTTGTATACTTCTGGGTTATACACACCTGAAGTTGTCCACTTTATAGATAAAGGAAAAAGTATTTGTTGTAAAAATAGTCTCACACGGAGCACACTAAATTCAGGTGGAGAGCACAGAGCAGGAGCTGCTGCCCTTTTAAGAATCAAATATTGTATCTTCATGAATAAAGCTCTGACAGTAAAGATAAGAGAAGAAAATACAGGAACCATGTGATGTATTAGTAGAATGTTTTACAAAGTCCCCCACAAAGCATCCGCTGCGCTTGAAAAGCCTAACCAGCCCAAGTGAGAAACTATTCACAAATTTAGTATTCAGATTACATACTCTGCCTTTTCAACTGCTCTCTGTACAATGAATGCCTGTACAACTACAGTAACAGACACAGATCTACAGTTTCTGTGGCCTCTGAGCTAATATGAGCATTATGCCTCTCCATAAATTACATCTGCACATCCTGAAAATACCAACTGTTTTAATAGGAATTAATACATAGGCTTTTATCTTGGTGAAATACTAGGGGTACAGTATGTTGCGTCCCTTTTAAAATTAATAGAGTATGCTCTGAAGGTATTCAAGGATGTTCATTATTTCCTTTATAGGTCCATTTATTGATACATATAAGCACCAAACAGTGCTTCATTGAAGGGAAGAAGAGGAGATGGAATAACAAATAGATTAGAGCTTATATGGTTTTTAGATTGCCCAAGGCACAGTTAAGTAAAGAAAGGTCTGTGTTTGTCCTCTTCAAATTATATTGGGACTGGATCCAGTTTGTCTTCCAAGTGCCCCTTCTGTGAGAAGGGAAGAGAAGAGAAGGCTCAGCCTACCAGCAAGAGAGCTGATGCAGGGGTCTGCTGCTCTGCAGGGCTCAGCGCTGCCCAAGGCAACAGGGTGGCACACAAGTCTTTTGTAATTTGTTAAGTATACATCAGTCTGGAGCCTACACTGTGCTGGGCTACTGTTCATGTGAACACCCAAGAGAAGGGTTTGGGACTGAACTCCTAGAGCACCTTGACCTTATACAGGGAAGTTAGAAACATGAAAAAAGGGAAGTCAGAAACTTTAAACCAGAATTTACATAAAAAGCGTGATGGAGGTTTTGAATAATAATTCTCACTCGTGCACGTGCATATAGACACACATATATATGGGTTAAATGTTTAAATATTTAGCTGAAAACAGGCTGAGCCCATCAAACCTATCAAAGCACTTTGCTGTCAAATGATGAGAAATTAAACTCTCCTGTGAGACCAGGGAGCTCTGTTATCTCCAGCACACAGGAGGGGAACCAAGGCTCAGGGAGACTGAGCAAGTGCCAAAGAGGGCTTCACAGCTCTTGAGCAGGTGGCTGTTGGCACAGCCTGTGATCCCAGGAACAGCTGGACTTGTGTGGCAGGACATTGTCCCAGGGCAGGAAGGGCTGAGGTCCTGTGGATGGCAATGGAAAGGGGCTTCCAGGAGCTCTGGGAATGGCTCTTTCAGAGGTGTGCCAGAGGGACACCTCTGTAATGTGGCAAAGCTGGGAACTGCTCTTGGGACACAGCTCAGTAGAGAAAAGCTCTCATTGAGTTAATTGCTGCATATCAGAAATGCAGAACTGAAATGCAGGGCAATGATGCCTTGGCCAAAATAACACGGAGGATGTTTGGTCACTGCTGGATGTGAATCCAGCTCTCTTGATCCCCAAGCCATCACTTGGCCCTCAAGATCACCACAGCAGCTCTGCTGAGCTGGGCAATGTAAATCACTGTGGAGCTCTTGCTACAGCCCAGAGCCAAGTTCTGCCTTGAAACCAGTGATTCAGCCCTGTGTTGCTGTAGTGAGGATGTGCTCATCTCTGCAGCCCTTGGAGTTAGCAAGCTGATTTACAAAGCCACGTCCTGTCACTTTATTCCCTGCCCTGTACTTTTCCCTCTGTCACTCCTCCTTGTTTTCACAGCTTCATTTGGTTTCAAAAGCTTGCAGAGCAGCAGGATTAAAAAAAATCAGAAAATATTTACTGTAGAGGATGGGTCTGGCTTTTCCCATCAGCTTCCATGGCTCAAGCAAGTTCCAGCAGCTTTGGGAGAAAAGCTGTTAGCTATTAAGTTATTACCTGTACAGAGAGCCAGCTGGAAGCTTTCAGTTTTCAACATTTTGATGAAAAGCACCATAAAAATCTTGACAACAAGACTTGTAGCATTTCAATGACATGTTTTGCATTTGTCCCCGCTTTTAATGGTCTGTAAAAGTGATCAAAGACTTCAAAATGCTGCCGAGACCCACATCTCAGGAATTTTTGCCCCCCAAAATGAAGAAGGGAAGGGGGGGTGGGGGTAAAGACAAAACTCCAAGTGTGTGCTGTTGAGTGAATTCATTTGGACAGCTTTTGGGAAGTCACTTTCCATCTGGAGGAGAGTGTCCACAAGGAGAGTTATTCCGGCATAAACTGTTACGGTATAATTACCCAGCTCCAGCTATGCCAGTCTATTTTCTGGTGTAGGCAAGCCAAGTCTAGTTGTTGATACGTAGGCGTGGGAAACACGAAGTCTGCTTTCTAGGCTCAGCTCTGAGTGCTCTCTGTGGCCAGTCCCCTGACCTTTCTGCCTTCTTCCTATGCAAAATGAGGAGAGTTAAGTTAAACCCGCTTCACAGATGTGGCATAATGAGTAATTGGCTCAAATTTGTGGTGTTGGGGAGAGAGCTGTCAATTAACTTTACTGTCTTAGGCTGGATGAATCATTTAGTGTCTTTCCAAAGCGGGGTTTTTCTCCCTCTCTCAGGCCTGGGTGGCTCTGCTGCTATTCTATTCTAGAAGCAGGATCTCATTTGATGTGAAGCATCAGTGCTAATAAAACCTGGGGTATGCCTTGTCTCTAACATCAGTATTGTGCTTGTGTGTAGTGAGAGCAAAAGTTAAGGCTTTTGCTTCAAGATTTTGCAGTTAAGACTTTGCCTCAAAGCAAATTTTTCCAGTACCTAGAGCCTTTGATATACAAAGAATGTGGGTATGTAGCAATGGTGGTACTTCCGTCAGTGTTTGTCTGAAACTCAGTGGCAAAATGCACGTTACTCTCCCTTGGTACCAATGAAAATCAACGATAACTCTTCCCTTATTCCTAGCAGTTGCTCTGTTGGGTCAAAAGGCTCAAGGGTGTATAGGCAGCCTGAATCCCGATGCTTTCTAGTGCTTACTTGCTTAATTTTGCAAATTGAAATTTTGTAATATCCGTGCATATCACGCACGATAGACACAATCTCAGCTTCTCAATGGGCCGCGAACTCCGGTGCCATTACCCAGGGTCAGCGGTGCCCAGCAGTTCAAAGAGAAGAGAGCAGGACAAAGCTGTTGCACCTGATCCAGGACCTGTGGAAAGCCGGGAAAACTTCCGTGAGGAAGCACATCAAACACTCACCCTCAGACAGGAGGGGAGGGGTCGGGTCAAGCCCCTGAGCGGGTTTGTGGGGATGTCTCCTCAGTGTGGGGGTGTCCCCTTGCTGTGACAAATACTCGGGGCCGTTCCTTTAGCCTTGTCTGCAGGGCAGAGAGAGGATTCCCCTAAGGACAGTAGCGCCGGTTTTTACACTATTCCCGGCACACCAGCTTCTCGGGAGCGGGCTGGAACGGCACGTAGAGGCTTTACATGCACCCGGGCCGTCCCCACCGCGGAAACTCCGCTCACACCCGCCGCGAATGTTTAACGGAGCAACAAGCGCGGCCGCCCCCCGGCCGGTTATAAATAGCAGTGCTGAATCA